>BRDA01075217.1:6300-23746 GCA_036984385.1 Crenuchus spilurus | reverse complement strand
AATCATGACTGACTGTGGATATTTCACACTGGACCTCAAGCAGTTTGGATTCTGTTCCTCACCCGTCTTCCTCCAAACCCTTGGACCTTGATTCCTGAATGAAAGGCACACTTTACTTACACCTGAAAAGAGGACCCTAGACCACTTGCCAACAGTCCAGCCCTTCTTCTTCTTGGCCCAGTTGAGATGCTTCCTACATTAGTTCAGGTTCAGAAGTGGCTTGACCTATCTCTTGTCATCTCTTTTACTGGTCCAACTTCTCCTGCCACATTTTGTCCTTCCACTAGACTTTCCATTGATATGCTTGGACACAGCACTCTGTGAACAGCCAGTCTCCTTAGCTATTGTTAGAAACCTCTTTTTCATAGATGCATAAGACAGGTCATTGGAGTTCAGGCCTGCTGTCCTCCTCCTAAATTCATGGCTCCACACACATGCTTTGTGACATTAGTTTCAAGACTAGCTGACTCCAAAACTATAGATTACATTTCAGAGACCTTGCCTCTAAGTTTCAGTGACAACAACATCTGATTAACAAGGCTCCAAAGCTATCTGTTTAATCTCACTGCCAAAAGGCCTACTGAGCTAACCTTGGGGTCTCCTGACAACAGGACTTAAATCATTTCAAACCAATCATGACCTTTCTTTATTTTCCAACCAATCACATCATTACATGGTTGCAAACCTGTATGTCTGTCTTTCTAAACAATAAACATTAAACAATAAACTGGGAAACCATTTTAAGAACCATTTTGAGAACAGACGCTGTCTCTGTTGTCATTTGAACTCTCCCAGCGCTGTAGGTCGAGGAGGACGAAGGAATCCTGCATTCTACTGCCATGTACAGCTCAGTATTTCAGTCGAACCCAGAACCTCCAAACGGTTCTAACAGCTATGAACTTTTGTGACTTCCCCATACTATGGAGGGTATCAATAATGGTCTTCTGGCCAGTTGTTATGTCTGCAATCTTCCCCATGTTGAACAAAACTGAGACAATTGAACCAAACTGAAGTAATTTGATGGCACCTGGGGAAACCTGTGCAGGTGCTTTGAGTTTAGTAGATGATTAGTGTGTCACACTCAGTTTAAAACATTCATACCCTGCAAAATTTGGGCTGATTTCTCCACAGTATTCTAATTTTTTGAAATCCTGTTTTTGTGGGTTTTATGAGCTAGAAGCCCAAATTATGTGAAAATAAACACATAAGTACTTGAAATCATTTAAATTGTTGGCCCTGAGTCTATAATCTGTCAAAGTTTAACTTTTTGAATGGAATTATGGAAATTAATAAACTTTTCAATGATTTTCTAATTTTATGGAATGGGTCTGTATATATATATATATATATATACAGTGGGTCCAGAAAGTATTCATACCCCTTGAGAGTGGCAAGAAGAAAACTATTGTTAAAAGAAAGACATAAGAAGTGCTGTTTACAAGCCTACATGGCTTCTGGCAAACTGTAAACAGCACTTCTTATGTTTTATTTTCAACAATAGTTTTCTTCTTGCCACTCTTCCATAAAGGCCAGATGTGTGGAGTGCAGACTTATAGTTGTCCTGTGTACAGATTCTCCACCTGAGCTGTGGATTTCTGCAGCTCCTCCAGAGTGACCATGAGCTTCTTGGCTGCATCTCTGACCAGTGCTCTCCTTGCTGGATCTGTCAGTTTAGGTGGACGGCCATGTCTTGGTAGATTTGCAGTTCAATTCAATAGTGTTCTCTAACAAACCACTGAGGCCTTCACAGAACACATATTTATACTGAGACTAAATTACACACAGCTGGACTCTATTAGTTTTTCTCAGTCGATTTGGTTCATTTCTCACATCTTGATTTACATTCTCATCACAACAAGTGCATTTCTCACAACAGTTAGTGCAAACAGCAAAACTCAATGAAATGTCTGCAAAAGCCTGTACCTCACTCAGAATTCTTTGTTTTTGCCTCAAAAGCAAATATTTATGTCAATCACCTAGTCAGAGCCATCATAATACTTAGTCTTTGTGTCATTGCCTATGAACAAGGCCGTCAGAGTACTTAGTCATGTTGTCAGTGTCTGATTAGATAAATGGTGCACATTTTGTGGTAAATCAATTGAAATGATATGTGATACACACAAAATACAAACTTACACACAACATATGACTTACACACAAGTTACACATGACTGAAGAAATTGGACTGGAATCAAATTTATGCAGAAATTTTATTTTACCGTTTTGTTTGCATTGCAATTTGACAAAAAATAGACAGAAATTCAGGGAAGAAAACTGTTTGTCAGCACTTTATAGCACAAAAAACAACCTGATACAGTAAGTTACTGTAATAAATTACTGAGCTTTCTTTTTCTACACATCTTGACGCTCCTCTCTGTTCGGCCACATGTTTTCATCCATGTCACACTGGATATCTTCCCTTTCAATGCAGCGTGGAAAGAATCTCCTTGAGTGTCTAATCCAGCCTCTACAGGCATCTGCTGTGATGTCCACACAAGCTGCATCCACGGCAGTCAGCAGGTTCATTTGTGTCTCCGGCTGGTGATCATATACCTTCCACCTCCAGGCTGAGAAGAACTCCTCAGTTGGGTTCAGGAATGGAGAATATGGTGGGAGGAACTCCATTAGCATTCTCTGATGAGTGGCAAACCATTGTCTGATGGTATTAGAGTGGTGGAAACTCACATTATCCCAAATAACCACATATTTGGGTAAGTCCTCTGCATCACACCTCTCTCGTTATCAGAGATGAGATCCCTGTAGAGGGTGGCCAAGAATGTGACAAGATGCTGTGTGTTATAAGGCCCTATAATGGGAATATGTGTAAGCACACCATTCTCTGATATAGCAGCACACATTGTTATGTTTCCCCCACGTTCGCCTGGCACATCAATCATAGTCCTCTGGCCAATGATGTTCCGACCACGCCTTCTGCATTTTGCAAGGTTGAAGCCAGCCTCATCCACGTATAGAAAAGTGTGGAGTGGTTCTCTTGATTCCAGCTCCATGATACACTACAACACCAAAGCAGTAATGAAGTATATATAATGATCATGTTGGACAAAAAACAGTTACATACACTGTACCTATTGCAGATGTGTCAGTGTGCATATGGGTTTTACCTGTACATACTGGTGCCGTAGCTCTTTCACCCTGTCACTATTTCTTTGAAATGGAACCTTGTAAAGCTGTTTCATGCTCATCTGGTGTCGTTTCAGTACCCGGTCAATGGTGGAGATGCTTACAGATTGAATATTTTGAAAATCATTGGTGTCCTGTATAACGACCTGCCGGATCTCCCTCAGCCTTATGGCATTATTTGCTATGACCATAGCACATATAGCCTCCTCTTGCTGAGGTGTGAAAATGGGACCTCTGCCCCCCTATGAGCTAGTCTTGCAGTCCTATAAGGTATAAGAATACAAAACAAAGCAGAGTGCACATTCCTGATTTACACACCTGTTTTCTCTTCGAAATGTTTGAATAATTGAAGACACAGTTGTTCTTCCAATATTTGGCTGCACTCGGCGACCAGCTTCAGCCACTGTAAGACCATGATTTACAACATGGTCCACAATTGTTGCCCTTATTTCATCTGGTACAAACCTGTGGGCATGGGCTCTCCTACCTCTTCTTCTATTTTGTCCCGTCAGCCTTCCACCACGCAGCCTTACCCCTCTTCTCTGCTGTTCAGCCTGTACATGGCCTTGTCTTTCCATTGTTAGACTTGGTGACACTGCAGTGCTTTGTATCTATATATAATTGTCAATTGAAGGTTCATGAGCCGCACCTCTGACCTCTGGTTGAGAGCTGTTTGACTATTGTTTGGTCTAAACCTTCACAAATTACCCTTCTGAACTGAAAACCAAGATTCAATTTAATCAATTTAGGATAAATTACCAAAATTTCCCAAAAGACTTTCATAGAAATGTACAAATGATGCCTGAGAGATTATGACAACATGTTCAGCATTTTTGCATGTAATGACCGAGGCGATGACACACAGCCTAAATGTTTTGGAGGGAAAGACAATTCAACAGACAATCAGTAGAACATATTTTGATGAACATGACAAACAACTGATAATGTAAAGAACAGCAGATAATTGTACTTGACCATTTGCATGAATGTACAAAAGCATTTACAAAATGAGAAACACAATGAGAAACAATGAGAAACACAATGAGAAACAATGAGAAACACAATGAGAAACAATGAGAAACAGAATGAGAAACACAATGAGAAACAATGAGAAACACAATGAGAAACACAATGAGAAACACAATGAGAAACAATGAGAAACAGAATGAGAAACAATGAGAAACACAATGAGAAACACAATGAGAAACAATGAGAAATGCTATTATGATGTGCACAAGTGACAAGGAGATGTGGAGATTGTACGAATAGTTTTGAGAATTTCAATTCTGATGTGAGAAATGAACCAAATCGACTGAGAAAAACTAACTAATTAAGTAACTTCTGAAGGTAATTGATTGCACTGAATTTTGTTGAGAGGTATCAGAGTACAGGGGTTGAATACTTATTGACTTCACACTTTTAAGATTTTTATTTGGTTAAAATTTTTAAAACCACTTCACAATTATGTGGTACTTTGTGTTGGTTCATCATTTAAAATCTCAATAAAATACATTTAAGTTTGTGGTTGTAAGGTGACTACAAAGTGCACCTATAAGGTCAATGGAAATACATAATGTGTGTGTGTGTGTGTGTGTTTTCTCCTGTGACTGTGAGGAGGTATTTTCGACACGTGTCCTCACGTTACTACAATATCGCGTCATTGTCATAGAAACAGACCTTGTGCAATGTGTTTCTGCAGCACGCGCTGGCCTTCACACACCACTCTCTCTCACACTACACTCACTCACACACACATACATCATATACTGCTGACACATATTAAGCAGTAAAAAATTATTCACCTCAAGTGTTTAAGGTGGTAGTAACTTCAGGCTCCTGCAGGTGGCACTGTACAAGGATGCGGAGGCTATAAACACCTGCAGGGTGTGTGAGATGTAGAAGAGGTGGAACAGTACAAGATAAACAAACACAGAGAAAGACAGTTAACAAGCGAGAGAGAGACACAAATCAAAAAGAGAGAGGAGAGAGGACAAAAAGAGAGAGACATGAAGAATGCAAGCGAAAGAGAGAGACAGAGAAAGAAAAAAGGAGACAGAGACAGACGGAGAGAGACAAAGAGAGAGAGAAAGACAGATGAGAGATAGTCAGAAAGAGACACAGAAAGAATGCAAGAGAAACAGAGAGAGACACTAGAGAGAAAGAGAGACAGAAAGACACAAGTGGGAGTGAGGTATAGTCTATGCTGTGCTTGCAAAACCTTTCCTATAGACTAAATTGTTTCCAGATGTGTTTCATACAGTAGAAATTTGTTAAAACATGTGAGGGTCTCTGTCACGTGTAAATCTATGCTGTAATCCTCTCAACAACGTGATGGGAGGGTCTTTATTAGAGTATGGGGTCTTATTCTCTTTATCTTATATGTGATATGAGATACAGGGGCATGGCTTGTTTCTTGGGGTATATAAATCCAATGCTCCTTTGTTTGGGGGGAGAAAAATCTGACCACACTCTCTCCCAGGTTTGTTGAAAAGCCTGTTTAACCAACCTGTTCTTTGTTTTCCAATAAAATCTTTTAACATCTCATGAACAGAGTTGGGGGCAGATTTTCTTCATTAATCAACACCATCTAACATCATAAGAAGATCATATACTACAGAAGATTAGGCGGCGCTGCGAAAGGGGTATGTGTGGAATCCTCAACTGCTTTTGTGACGGCTCCTTGAAGGCCTGAACTTAAAAAAGTAAGTACCTTTTTTTCCTTCTCTACATGGGCCAAGATATGTCATGAGAGTTGCTGAGTATTGCACCATAAAAAGACAAAATGTATGTTGATGTGTGTTGTTATTGAAGAT
Organism: Crenuchus spilurus; assembly: GCA_036984385.1. NCBI lineage: Eukaryota > Metazoa > Chordata > Actinopteri > Characiformes > Crenuchidae > Crenuchus > Crenuchus spilurus. Next base: position 17,792 of record BRDA01075217.1, on the reverse strand, counting down.
AATCTGTTATAAATTATTATTATTATTTTGCCTTTAGAGGTTTATTAGGACATAGTAACTGGAAAGTATAATCTTACTGTCAATTTTACACTCATTTATATGCGTCGTGCCTTTGAATGGGGTGAGGCCCTTTAACCCTTGAGACATGTAAGATACATGTGTGCTAATGATCTAATTTTGACATTTAGACAACAATTTAAGCTTAAAATGGGGCTAAACTGAAATTTGGACAATTAGAATAAAAACAGCTTAAATTGAAGTGAAAAAGTTAAAGTTAGTTTAAAAATATTCTTAAAGTAGAGAATAAAGGAAGGACAGTTACTTATTAAGTGGGTTAGGAAGTCCTCGAAGGGAACAGAGTTTAGTAGTCGACTGCTAGTCCTGCTATATGGAAGGACACTGAGTATTTGAATGCTAGCAGAGAGCTCACTTTTTTAATACTTTGCACGTCTTGGTGAAGAGAAGGGGGGCTGGCCCCCAACTATGCAGAGGTGCATTGAACCATATGGTGAGTGTGTGAGTGTGTGTGTGTGTGTGTATGAGCAAGACAGGCCTGATTACTTTGTGCTGTGTGAGTGTGATTGGAGGGTTACACCCATCCTTTGCCTAATCCTAACAAAGTCTTTACCTTGAACTTTCCTTAAAAACGATATGAGCTTTCCTTTGGGAGACATTTTTAGATGCTAAAGAACACACTATGAGCCCGAACAATTATTGAACTTTGTTCAAGGGACTTTTGGCATAGTTAATATTCTTAAATGAGCTCCCAAGGGTCAGACATTGATTTGGAAACTGTGCACAAGCATTTGTGTTTTTTTTTCCTGTATTTATAAAGACACATTAAGGTGTTATTAGAGTAAAATATAGCTTGATATTAATGATAGTTTGATGCTTAATCAGATATTAGTCACACAAAGATATGTAACATATTGGTAAAGAGACAAACATTTTACAAACTTATGTCTTTTCTCTGTGAGAGAGAACGCGAGGAGAAGGGACAGAACGGAGTTACCCCACTGACGAGTCCCCCACTTCACAGCGAGTGGACCACTGGAAGGATTGGCAGTTGTCCAACTCAGCCTGCCTGCAGAAAATCAGGCCAGTACAAATTTTATCCACATGTTTTCCATTATTCCTACACATTTCATGTGAGTCTAATAAAGTACACCCATCAGCTGATTCCCTATCACAAAGTTGACACAGACTGACCACTTTATTACTGACTATACCAGTTTTTAGCTTTTCTTCTGTTCTGTAGAAGGTGACTGAGGTGAGTTTATTTGTCTGCAGTATATTCTGATCTGTTTTGAATATTATGAATACTCAATTATATTAGGCATTTTCATTCATATTTTGACTTTATGTGATCAGCCAATACTACAAGTGAATTTTTGATTGCTGTGAAATACATAGCACTAATAAGAGGTTTCATTTTTCTGAAGTTGGTAAATTACTATCTGGTTAAAGTACACACTTGTTCTGAACTAAAGGTCAAAATAAATAAATAAATACATTAAAAAAGTGGGGGAGAAAGTCAAATTAGTTTGAAGTAACATAAGAAAGCCATTAAAATGTCAGAAAAGGACATTAAGACCACAAAAATGATTACTCCACTAGATGTAGTACAGAAGAATAATCCTTTAATTAAAGGCATCCCAAAGGTTTTGGAAAAGTGGCATAAGCATTGGCCTGACATTGAACAACCATGGCCAGTGGAAGGGACCTTCAATCCAGACATAAACAAAACAATGCAAGTACTTGTGTCATCCCACAAAGCCAGCCAGAAGAGTGGTAGGAAGGGTGAAAAACTTAAAGAAAAACGACGAGTAGAACTTGGTATTCTCCAGCTGTTTGAAGATGAAGGACAGAAACGTATTAAATCCTCAAAAGACAAACAAGACAGAATTGTTGAACAGATTAAACAAAATACTGAACAAATAAAGCAGCAGTGTACTTTTTTTTTACATGTACCTTTTTCACATGTGGATCCAGTGAAGAAACCCCCGCCTTATGAGAAGGAGGTGAAGAGGGAAAAAATGTATCCTCAGCTTCCAGTGATCAGTCAGGAGGGTATCATCAGAAATGAAGATGATAGAATAATAGAAATGGGGCAAGCAGAGACAACCATCAAAATGTTCCCAAGCACTAAGAAAAAAACAATGCAGTTGAAAACTATGGAAGAACTAAGAAGGAGGAAGATGGAGCTTGGAGATTGGAGGAAAACAGACAGAAGACTTTACGACGTATTGAGAGAAGTATAGAAGAATGCCTCTCATACCTGGGTGAAGCTAGTAGCTCAAAGAGCCAAAATGCATTGGAAAGTCAGATAAAGAAGCTACAGGCTCAAAAGAAAGAATTGTTAAAGGAAGATTCAAGAAAGTATGCATTACGTTTAAGAAGAAAGAAAACACCAGAGAAGATGTGTCCAGTGGTCATACATGCAAAACATTTTGAGTACAAACCTTGGCAGAATACAGACATGACTGACATTCTGGAAAAGTTGCCTACTCTTCAAGATGGTGCACATCCTTGGATTTCAAAATTAGAAGAGATTATGGTGGGAACACATCCTGCCATAGGAGACATTAAGAGACTTTTGGCTAATCTCCTGGGGGTTCCAGCCATGGAAGAGATTCTAATGAAAGCTGGACTGCATCGTTATGTGGAGACGGCTGCATATGATTCAGAGCTGTTTTCAGCAAATAGTGGGATAATATGGAGAGCATTGAGAAATACATTTCCAACAAATGTACATCCTGATAATATTCTTATTGAACCACTAGGACAGGAAGAAAATCCAAGAGCCTACGTTTCAAGAGCCCATCAAGTGTGGAGAAACGTCACAGGAAATGACCCAGATGTGAATCAAATGGAGTAGTCAATTTTAAGAGCCAAAATTCAGAAGGTGTTGCCTCTTCCAGTGAGAAGTAAACTGTCAGAGGTGGTTGTTCTTGGAAACATGGAGAAGGGTGTCTACACAGACCATATTGCTCACCAAGTGGAATTTTACAGGAAGAAAGATCCAATAATAGAGGTGAAAATAAATAACCAACCATTGAAAGTGATGGTGGATAGTGGAGCTGCTTTCACCTGTATTAGGCCTAAAGATGCTATACATCTCCCCATGTCAGGACAATGGATTCGGACAATCGGGTTTGAGGGAGTAAAACAGCTGATTCCTCTCACGGAACCAATTGAGCTCCACTATAAGAATTCAAGAACTACAATACCTATACTGGTTTCAGAACATATGCCTGTTGCACCTTTGGGAAGAGATGCATTGGGTAAACTGAACTGTACAATAAAGTGTACTCCAGACAGCTGTCTGGTGGAAATACCAAGTGACATTGCCAACCAATTGATGATGAATCTAGAAACTGAAGCTTCTTCAGTATTTTGGATTGCAAATCTCAGCGCTGAGTTTTTGGAACCAGCCAAGCTATGGGAAGAGTTCATTATAGCAAACATGCCTGATGCAAGACTTCCAGAGTACCCACTACACTGCACGCTCAAGTATTTCAAGGATGCTACTAAATCAAACTCACATGAATGATTAAGTCATCAACCAAAGCCAGTTCAACTCAGATCGTGTTGCATAATCTTGGGACCACAAGGAGCAGCGATGAAGGTGGACAGAGATGTTTACTCGGACAAAGAGTTTGACATTCAAAAGAGTGTACCACATGTGACCTTGTTGGTGTCTGAAGAGTATGAGCAGAAGGATGTAGGAGAAATGATTGCTGAAGCAGAAAAAGCCATTTTTGCACCAGTGAAAGAAAGGACAGCCACAAACAGCACTAATGACAAATTAATCAATCTGCAGTGCTAAGATAGACTCAAACTCCAAGAGAGAGGAGAGACTACAACAAGTTCCAGAATGCCTATGGTCTCAACATAGTACTGATATTGGAAAAATCAGGCCAGTGAAAGTTGAACTCAGGCCAGGAGCCAAACCTCCTTGGAATAATCAGTATCCATTGAAAGAAGAGGCAATCAGAGGGATTGAACCACAAATTGAAGGACTATTGAAAGCAAATGTCTTGAAGATAACTCAAAATCCTCAAAGTAACACACCTTTGTTAACTCTGAAGAAGCCAGATGGATCATATAGCCTGGTACATGATTTGAGAGCAGTAAATGAAGTAGTGCCAGATCCACATACTCTATTAACACAAATTCCTCCAGAAGCAACACATTTCACAGTGTTAGACTTGTGTGGTGCATTTTTTAGAAAGTCAGAGTTTATTTGGATTTTTATACAAAGGACAGTTTTATGAGTACCAGAGGTTACCCCAGGGATTCAAACATAGTCCTCACATTTTTAATAAAGTACTGAAGGATGATTTGGCAGTGATAGAACAGACATTAAAAAGCATGGTTATCCAGTATGTTGATGATATAATTTGCTCGCCAGATGAGGAGACATGTCATAAGGACTCAATTAGCATGCTAAAAGTACTGGCAGAGAAGGGATAAAGTTTCTCAAAAGAAATTACAATATTGTCAATAGAGAGTGGTTTATTTGGGTAAGACAATAACATATGGACACAGAAGCATTTCTGACAGCCAGTTAGAAGCCATTTGTAAGGTTCCAAAGCCCAGAACAGTCAGAGAGATGATGACATTCCTTGGTATAGCAGGTTATTCCTCAGCATGGATAGAGGATTATACTAGTTTAACAGGGCTATTAAGAGCTATGATCAAAGACACAGGCAATGCTCAACTTCATTGTAATCTTACTTGGACACATGATGGTCTTCTAGCATTTGAGACAATCAAACAGAGGTTGCAGGAAGCTCCTGCATTAGCAATTCCAGATTATTCAAAACATTTTTTGTTATATGCGTCAACTTCTACTGGAGGCAAATCTGTATGTGCAGTTCTCTGTCAGCCAACAGGGACAGGAACAAATCCTCAACCTATTTCATACTATTCTGCAGCTTTTTCAGATGTAGATTTGGGGTTACCAGGGTGTTATAGAGCAATGGTGGGAGTTTTCCTGATGTATGAAAAAGCCTCATCTGTCACAATGGGTTATCCCGTGACAATCCTTACTCATCATAGTCTCAGGAATCTTTTAAACTATGACAAATACACATTGACTATGCCTAGGCTTAGAGACTATCATAGGCTTTTAGAGCAGGAAGATGTCACTCTGGCAAGGTGTGTCACAATAAATCCAGCTGAAAGTTTTCCAACTCCAGAGGATGGTGAACCACATGATTGTGTACAAGAAGCTGAAAAGTATTCAAGGCTTAGATCAGACCTGCAGGCTCTTCCATTGTGTGAAGCAGACGTAGAGTATTAGACTGATGGATCCTGCTATCATGTGGGAGATAAACTAAGTGCAGGATATGCAGTGGTGAAGCCCCAAGGAACTGTATTTGTTGTTGAGAAAGCTGAAATAATACCAACATCTGCACAACTTCCAGAACTTGTGGGGTTAACTGAAGCATGTTTGTTGGCAGAGGGTAAACGAGTGACCATATACACTGACTCTGCCTATGCACATAATGTGTGTCATTTGTTTGGATCAGTGTGGAAGAATCGAGGGTTTAAGAAATCAGATGGTTCTCCAATACAGCATCATACTCAGATAATGAAACTGTTGCATGCCATGATGAAGCCTAAGGAAATAGCAATAGCTAAATGTGTAGCACATAAAGCAGATATGTCAAAGGTCACACAAGGCAATAAGGTGGCTGATGAAGCTGCAAAGGCAGTAACAGGAGCAAATAAATTGGGTGAAGTTTTTCTAGACACTCATAAAGTGAACTTAGAGGACAGAATTACACTTAGGGATGTGACTTTAATGCAGGAAGCTGTTTCTGAAATAGATAAACAGTTATGGATAGAATGGGGTGCCACTCAAGACTCTACTGGTCTTTGGAGAAATCATGAAGGACTGATAATAGCACCTTCAGATCTGTTAGGCCTAATGATTCAAGAAGCGCATGGGACAGCTCATGTAGCAAGAGGGGAGAAAAATCTGACCACACTCTCTCTCCCAGGTTTGTTGGAAAGCCTGTTTAACCGACCTGTTCTTTGTTTTCCAATAAAATCTTTTAACATCTTATGAACAGTGTTGGGGCAGATTTTCTTCATTAATCAACACCCTAGATAGATAGAGATAAGAGAATAGTGACAGAGCACTAGACGGAGGCAGTGATTGCTTAGTATAATGATCTGTGGTGTGTTGCTGATGAGGTGCTGAAGTGTAGATCAGATGATCAGAGCTCAGGTTCTGTATTCATGCTCGGTTTTGTGTTTTGTGAAAAACTCCGGCTGAATAAAAGCTTCATCTCTGTGCTTCATTCACATCCAGGGACAGAAGAGGGCATGTCTTTGAAATATCTGAAATGGTTTTCTGTGATACAGAAGTGAGTAAACACATGATGGACGCTCACGTGCCTCTGGGCTTCCTTACAATAATAAAAAAAAATCTGATCACGTTTGTGCACAAGCTCTGTACGCCTATTGTCCACTAAATAGGTTAGTGTGTGTAGAGGGAGGGAGAGTGACCTTACCTCCATTGACAGAACAGACAGCATGCTGATGAGTCTGTGGTTAATGTAAAGTAAATGAGCTGTCATTACTGTAATCACACACATACACACAATAAACTGTCAAATCCCTCCACGTCTGCTGATGATGATTCACCTGCAGGACCAACTGGACACAGCGTTCAGTTCTGGATTTCTGAAAGCTTTCACTGTAATGTAGAGGGGCTGCTTTGTCATTCACTGAATGTTTGAGGTAGAAGGGTTGCAGAGTCTTCACCCGAGTCATGCGGCACTTTAGTTTCACTTTCAGAAGGTCGCTCTGGACTTCTCCAGAACCTCCAGGTTTCCAGTCCGACCCTGTTCATGTAGAAATCCTGATTTCACACTTTCCTTATATGTAATTAATCTAAACCAGCCTTTATCACATCTGAAATAGAAGCCGAGCAAGTGCATTAAATTCAAAACTTTCTCTCGCAGTTATGACAGAGAATTTCAGTTACTAAGTAATGTCATCCTTTAAAAACTTTAAGCTCCGCCCCCTTTTAAAGAAATTTTTTTCTGTTTTGTTTTCTTCTAAAAAACAGTTTATTTTTTGTTTGTGCATGTAAATATGTACTAATGTAAATATATGTAAAGATGTTTTCTTTAATGAATTATTATTATTATTATTATTATTATTATTATTTTTATCTTTTTTGCAACATGAGCTAAAGTCACATGAGCAGTTACATACCAGAACTGGCTGTTTTTTTAATGTATTTTTACATTTTATTTGTTGATTTATTTGGTTGTGTAATTTTTATTTCACTTTATTTTTATTTTATTAACAGGGAGACTTCTGCATTTATAAACAGTGCAAGCAATGATAATGACTTTATTTTGTCTTGGTTAAATTAATCAATCTCTATTTTTCTCTTCATTTTCATCCATGACTATGATCTCAAGATAATTTTCTCTAGATAAATATCTAGAATATTATGTCAACATCAGTTTGTCAGGTCAAATTAAAAGGAAAAGCTTCACCACTTCTGTCCACTAGATGGAAGCAACAGGTCAGTGAGAAGCTCACTTTGTTATCCTCCTTACACCTGTTCTTTGATGGTAAGGACCACCATAGAGCAGCTGTTATTTGCGCAGTGGATAATTCTCAGTGACACTGAGGTGGTGGTGGTGTGTTAGCATGTGTTCTGCTGGTACAAGTGGATCAGACACAGCAGAGCTGCTGATGTTAAACACCTTAGTGTCACTGCCGTAGTGAAAATAGTGCACCAACCAACCAACAGCACCAATGAAGGACTAGAGGACCAACACAAAGATGAGCTACTGCCTCTGACTTTACAAAGAGGACTAGCAAGGTAGGTGTGTTTAATAGAGATAACCTGCAGCTCACACGCCTACACACCACCACCACATCAGTCTCACTGAAAATGATCCACCTGCTCTGTTCATTGAAGAACAGGTGAGAAAAAGGCAGATTTTCATTCACCATTTTCATTGGTGTGTTGCTTTCATCTAGTGATTGGGGGGGGGGGGTAATTGGTGTGTGTGTGAAGGTATTCCCTATGATATGACTTTATCGCAAGATAACAATCTCAAGATCATAATCATATAGACTGAAAATGAGAGGAAAAAGAGTAAACTGTTAAGAAATAAAACCCACACATAGAGCTTCACAATGCTGAAAGAATAAATTGGTGCAAGAGACAAAAAAGTTTTAAGCAGCCAATTTTTTGAAAACTGCATTTTCACTCAAGTATGATTTTTTTCAGCTGATCAAAAATTTAAGACCATAGCCTTTAAGCCAAAATTTGCAAAAAAATTTGGATTCCATGCAGATCTGGTTCTAGACTGCTTTGCTGGGGGGGGCAGTAGAACATAATGGGTAGGCATGTTGATAGTCATATTTTTAAAGCCAGGAATATATTTAGGGCATTGTTTGTGCATGAACAACAACAGCAAACCTAATGATACTGGCTTAAATTGATGTGTGAGGTAAAGAAATAAAAATGTTGTATGTGTCTTCAAACTTAAACGTAAAGCATAATGATTGAAGAGTTGCTTATGTAAATTAAGATTAAGATAATCTAATTGATTAATTTCAATACCCCACCTTTGTTAAGTTAGCATTACACTGATAGAACAACTCTGTTGTATGGAAAAAATACCAGCTACCAGCTGACCTGATGTGGAGGAGCCCTCAGATGAGACACGGGCAAGTTCAGGTTTTTTTTTTTTTTTATCAGAAAATGATGCATTAAAGGGTTTCCTACAATGTATAATTATTGAAGGAAACATTCACAAAATACATGCAGAGAGGTGTGAAGTTAAGTCAGTGTTAGGAGAGATTAGCTGCTAATAACCAAGTTAGCAGCTTGGTTAACAGCTAGCACTAACACTCAACAAACACTGAGCAACAAATCACCACAATTTTGCAAATATTACCATGTGAAGGTATTTAAACTGGAAGAAGTGTTTAATTTGCCCTTATATCCCTGCCTCTCATATTCACACTGATGGGGTCGTACTGAACCAGAAAGTCTCTGAATGAACTTCACTTTTATATGACTCAACGAGCCATATTGGTTCAGAGATTTTTTCAGAGATACTTTTAAAAATAGCTGTTGCTGCATTGCGCTTGGGGGTGGGGCAAAGACAAAAAAGAAATACCGAAATAGTGACTCATAAGGTCACACATTTTGACCTGTTACTTGTCTGAAACAAGTGTGTTGCTCATCCCTAATTTAAACCATTCCAAAACCAGTATCAACACTTCAAATAGCAGCAAGGATGTCTTTTTCAAAGATATTGTATTTTTGTATTGTACTGGTCAGCTACATCTCATAGCAGTTCTGTTAATGCCCTCCTGCTCAACGCCATTGTGGAGTTAATAGAATAGCTTAAAGGCACAGTATGTCGTTTCCAGCAACATCTAGTGGTTTAGGCTCCATATTGCAACCATCTGAAGACTTTTTCCACAGCCCCTCCCTTCCAAACACAAAGGAGTCTCTACGGTGGCCGTAAGATGTCATATATCTTTGATTCTCCTGAACGCGATGTCTAATAGCAGCTTTAGAGCTAATGATGTCAAGTGGTAAGATTAATTTTAATTAGAAATTTATGAAATGTAATATGTAAAATGATCATAGCTACAATGCAGATGAAACATATTTTCTGCACTTCAGTAGTGCTATTGTAAACATTAGCTGTTTTCTGTACAAAGTAACAAAGTAAACACATCAAACTGCTTCACTGTAGACAGATAATGCAGGCAGGATACACATTTTTCTCTAGTCAAGGTAAGCTTGCCATGCTCCGAAGAAGCACTTCAGCCGATAAGAGTTCACATGTTCATATTAGCTAAGCTCGCGAAGTAGCGCACAGCTACGAATCTCCCGTTCCACCTTAAATGCTGCAGTAGTGTTCAGCTCTGATGCGCTACAATGTCCTGCAGCACCATTTAAGGTGGAATGGGGGAAAAACACTGTGCAGACGAATATGAAGCTAAGTTTCATCATGTTTTCTTTTCTTTGACGATTAAAGTTGTTTTCTCTTCTTGACGAGCATAAAAATGTTCTGCCATCTTAATAAAGAAACCAAATAACCTTTATTTTTGCTTCTCCTCCATGTATTTCTTCTTATTGAGGTATACGTTTATTTCTTCTCCTGTTTTATGTCAGCCAACAGTAAAACAAAGCTACAGCGCCATCGAAATTGAGTGGCCAATTCGTCACTACAACACAGTTTTTGCCTCGTTTGTCCTTTTTGAACTACTGTAGAAACATGGCGATGCAACATGGCGGCCTCAGTCGGTGTTCGACCCACGACCAATGTAGATATAAACAGCTTATTCTAAGGTAAAATAATCAAACGACTTCTTAGTTTATAATCATTAGATGTGTTTTTATTCATTTTTATTAGCAATTATATTAAATTCTGCTAAAAGATAACCCAAAATATTACATACTGTGCCTTTAACCAACTCGGGTTATTACAAGATAGTGTTGTTCGATTGCTTCTGTCTCTGTCACCAAACTGACCAATCATGCTTTTAGAATGAATGTAAACATGTGGAAATACATAAATAAAGTAAAAAAAAAAAATAGTAGTAGTATGCACGCTTTTTCATGAAAAATGTTTATTTATCTAACTATTTATTTAATTATAATTTTCTCATTTTTCTCATTTATTTATTTATACTTTTGTCATTTGTCACCCATTTATTTATTATTCATTTATTTATTCATTCATTCATTTATCTATTTATTTATTTATACTTTTGTCATTTTTAGTCCTCCATACTCTAACTGACAATTTTAAAAATCCAGTCAGGGGCTTGTCTGCGGGGCTGCAGTCAGTAGTAGTGTAAAAAAGGGGCTACGAGAGAGATGTTTGTTTCTGTGAACAGAACAGCAGTTTATACGGACATGTTATCATGCAAGTGTCTGTAATATCGTGAAACGAGTAAAGCGGCAGTAATGTGCTGGATTACTTGTATTTACACCAGCAGGTTGGACTCTCGCTAAACTTTACTGTTAGCTTAGCCGGGTTAGCAGCTAGGCCCAGTCACAGCTGCGCTGTTTGTTTAGCAAAAACAAGGCGCTCCTGTTTGTGACCAAACTCAGCACCACACACGACTGACCAGTTAGCGGTGTGAGTGACCGGCTGGCACAGTCTGCACCATTAAATTGTCTAGCCGCTAAGTCTCCGAGAGGAAGTCCCTCCTGTACCCGGAGAGAGTTTAGCGACGTACTGAATTACGAGTGTGGAAGGACATTAGCGTTAGCAACGGTACAGACCTGCAACGAGGTACAGTCACTTACATTACAGCTGTGTGAATGTCCTCACTAGTATAGTACTACAAAGTGTGTTTGTGTGTATGTACCATTTGTCGCGTCGACACTGACCCGGATCGACGATTGGGCCGATTCGATTGTCATTTCAAATCGCTCTCAGGTTGGACGACCACATTTATGTTCATTAGGTCGTGTA
>BRDA01075215.1:0-14556 GCA_036984385.1 Crenuchus spilurus | reverse complement strand
AAATCAGGAAAAGTCAGAACAGTATGGAAAATGCAAATAAAAGTGTTTCTTATGTTTACTTTGACTTTTATTTGTTGCAGGCATTGTGAACTTAAGACATTTCATGGTTTAACTTCATTTCATTATGTACAATATACATCTACTCCTGCCTTTCAGTCCTTAAAACACATTTAAAAAAAGACTTTCTACTTCCATTCCTTCTCATAACATTTAAAAAACATATTGGGACCAACATTTTTTGGAAATTCTCTATTTAGGACAGTACAGGACTCTAGGAAGGCCAGTCCAATACCCCTACCCTTGTCTTCTACAGCCATGTCTTTGTAATGTGTGCAGCATGTGCTTTTGTATTGTCTTGTATAAAATACCTGGACATCCCTAAAAAAGGTGTTGTCAGTGTACTTTTCAGAAGTGTAAATTGACCTTTGCCAAAGGCACTGACACAACCCCATACCATGACAAACCCTGGCTTTTGGACTTGCTGCTGATAACAGTTTGAATGGTCCTTTTTGTCTTTGGGTCTGGAGCACATGGTGTCCATTTCTTCAAAAAATGATATGGAATACTGATTTGTCTGACCACAATACACATTTGCACTATGTGATGGTCCATCTCAGATGTCTCCAGTCCAGAGAAGTTGACACTACTTCTCAAATTTGTTAACATAAGGCTTCTTATGTTATGCAGGAAAAAAAAGCAAAAACCTTTGTGCTTGCCAAAGTTCTCTTATATCAGCTATTGATGACAGTTCTTGATACAGTGCTGACTGAAGGATCTGAGATCACGAGTGTTCAGCTTAGACTTGTGTCCTTGCCCTCTACTAGGCATGTAAATATCAAGATTCATCATAATACAAGCCTTTACTTATTATTTATTTATTTATTTTGCTATTGATTGAGTCTTTTTTTAAATTTATTTATTTCTAGGTTTTTGCCATTTTTATCCCCTTCCCAGTGTAGTGGTAGCCAATTAAGTCATCCCCTCCATTAGGCCTCTCCCCATCACTTTGCATTGTCTCTGACTCTAGGTGGGTGCAGGCAAGCACAAGGCTCTTCCATTGCGTGTGCTGCAGCCACCGCTTCTTTTTCAAACCACCGCTGATACACCGTCACTGGAGAGTCTAACGCGCTCGGAGGAAGGCACACAGGGTCCCCAGCTCCGATTGGACCAATCAGTACACGCCTGAGCCAGCGGACATTGCAATGTGTGAGTGATAGGAAGAGAGTGCCATCTGCTTGCCCAGAGACAGCACTGCCAATTTTTTGCTCTCTTGGGCCCGGCTGTTGATGGCAAACAGCATGACTGGGATTCAAACTCATGATCCTCGGGTCATAGTGGTAGCATCTTTGCCCGCTGAGCCACTCGGGGCCCTGATTGAGTCATTTTTGATGAATTAACAATGATTTAATTCAGTACTGATTTGTTTATGATTTGATATGATTTCAGACAATCTGTTGGAATTTCTATGAAATCACAAATGCAATCAAAATAATTTGAACATTTTATTATTAAATGTCATGTAGAGTAGTCATAAGCAGTAAATAACTTCACAGTAAATAAATACTGTAAACAAGTACAATTAGCATTGTGAAGTGAGGTCGGCTAGACAAAGAGAAGTCTAACTGCACATCTCTACAGACTTGTTTACTTGTTTGTTTTGTAAAGGGACATACTGTATATCACACCTTTTTGTTTTAATGTTGCTCAGTATGGCTTAATGAGAAAATCAGTTGTTGTGCAGTTCTTATTGAATTAAATTATGAACACAAATTAAAATGTTTCCAGTATTATGTGTAATCTGTATTTCTGTAAGGGTTCACCCCGCAGCTGTGGTACGTTACCTGGCTGGGCACTGCCCCAATGGAGTGGCGATCGGACCAGCGGAGCACTGCCTTCTTGATGTGTCTTTTGGGCCCCTATAGGACCCTGCCGCCACTAAGCGGTGGCTTGTCCTGCTGGCCACCGCTCTCCATGTTGAGTGTCAGTCCACCCTGCCTGGGCACCACCCTCACCATGCTGTGTGTGGACCTGCTGGGTCCCTCATCCTTCCAGTGTACTGATTGGGTGCTGGGTTGCGAGCCTCTCTCCCCTCATTGGTTTCAGTGATGGGTGTTAGTGCACTCTTAAGGGGCTCTGCTGCCGTGCTTTGCCGTGGAGCTATTTTGTCAGTCGTTACACCCAGACCAGTCATCTCACCGCCTTCAGTCCTCCTCATCTGCAAACAGGCCTCTTAGGGGTTAGCTCACCCCTATTCATGCTCCCTGTTCCTAAATTTTCTAGTCCCTGCTCACCTCTCACTTATGGAGGCTGGGACGTTTGTGTCTTTTTATTTTTGTGGTGCTTCCAGGGGGGTTTCATTACCCTGGGGAGGAGCCCCACCCATGAGCTGTTGAAACTACATTCTGTTTTTAGTGGCATGGCACAGGGGCCCCCTAAGGCGACGCTGCACCTTTTCTGCATGGGTATTTCTACAGACCCACCCCCAGGTGGCAGCGTATGCTATTACGGGGTAAGAGCCTCCATGTAGGCACCAGTGAGACTTCTGATTTCTATGTTTGAGCTTCATAGTTTTTTCACCCATTCATCCCCGGCAGCAGCTTATAGTTTTATTTGTTTCTCTTGGGGCTTGCTTTTGTTATAGTTTGGTGTGCTGCTCACTCTCTGCATTTTGAGCCCAGCCTAAATGCATTTGTATGCTTGACTCCGCCCTCAGGTACATATGGTCCCGTGTCTGTTTTCATTTCCCTCTACACTGTATGGCGTACAGTGGTGGTGTAATACTCGTCCTTCTTTTTGAGGTGTGGCTACATTTTTGAGAAATTTTCCCTTGGCTAACACTGCTCAGACAACAGGTATGATATATGAGTCACCAAATGTTTATGCATCATGTCAGTGCATCAAGTCACCTGCTGTTTGGATCCATGCATTGATACAAAGTGATGGATTGTTACATCATTGCCCTTTACGTACTGAAGTTCTTTCAGATTCCATGAATTGTTTAATGATATGATGCACTGTAGAGGGAGAAATGTAAATCTCTTCTAATCTTTATTTGGGGAACATTGCTTTTACATATTTTAATAATGTTCTCACATATTTGATGACAAATTGGAGATCCTCGGTCCTTCTTTGCTCCTTTTCATGGATACTGCTTTTGCACCAATCACCTGTTCACATCACTTTTTAAAATCACATTTTTTTACCTCTTTTTTAGCCCTAAAGTGTCACTGCCACAGCTTTTTTGGAATATGTTCCAGGCATGAAATGCAGGAGTTGACGTATATTAAAAAAAGTTGACAAAATGTGGATTTTTTTTAAATTCATGCTGTTTGCGAGTAAATGTAAGAAATGTGTTTTTTATTCTGTCCCAACTTTTTCTTATGTACGGTTATATATGCATTGCATATCGTATTAAGTGTTATTTGTATGCAGATTGAGTCCTGGATTATATCTGTGGAGAGTGGGGAGATGGTTAAAGTTGCTAAAAGAAGGAAGGATGACAAGCCCACAGATCTTGCCGCACTGCTTTTCCCGACGGGGGCATTGCGCCACATCTGATACAGCCATTAATTCCAGCCTGCGTCGAGGCCCTCGCTCTGTTTATCTGACCAATTGAGTTTTATGGCTTGCCTTGGCCTGCCGCAGTTTACCCAGCACACATCCACACATGTGAAGCCACGCTGGGCGCAAAGGAGCACAAACTGGCTGGAGGCTGCTGTTTGTCTCACCAGCTGTCTGCCTGACTAGTTGTAAAGCTAAGTTGCACCTTACAGCACGACTGAGGGCTTAAGCAGTGCAGTCCAGTTTGGAGAGGTTTTACTTTGTGTGTGTTTGCTCAGTATGGCTACACAGACTGACGTTGCTCAAAGCCCTGAAGGAATTACCATCTTCCCCTCTCTCTCTCTCTCTCTCTCTCTCTCTCTGTCTCTCTCTCTCTATCCATCTCCCTCTCTCTCTCTCCCTCTCACCCACCCTGCCCCTGCACTCCAGGCCGAGAAGGAGGACATTAACTCCCACTTATTATAAATTATTTTTCTGAGTCCTGTCCATCCCAATTAAGGCGCCAGTCCGTCTCCCTTGCCAAGTTGCACCTGGCCTTACGGTCGATTGAGGTCTGGGGAAGTGAGCTTCACATCCACTGCCAGGACATGTGGTTTTTCCCAGACTCTCCAGCTCTTCCGTCTTTTTCTGTCCCCCTCCCTCTCCTACCCTCTCTTTCTTTTTCTGCCTCACCATCTTTCTCTCTTCAATTCCTCCTTCCATTTCCAAATACATGGTGACCTAACAGCCTCTTGGTAGCTCAACAGGCTTCCAGTCTCTACCAGTCAAACATTCAAATTAAGGCTGCAGGTTCATGGGAATTCAATGGGAAACTCCTTAAAAGATAATATAGGTGTTTGTGTTTAGGTGCCCCCGATGTGTACCAGCCGTGTGAGCCTAGCATGCGGTCCTGGAGTCCGGAGTTCAGTCTGTATGAGGCCAACATGACTTCTCCATGTCCCCAGACTGAAGGCTGTGTTCTACAGCTTTACTTCCAGCACCCAGTGGTTCCAGACACTCTGACTGTGTGGATAACCTACATATCCATCAGTGAGTACTGCACCTTGCACACAGCTAGTAAGAATAATAAATCTATCAGGGCTCAGCAGGCTAAGACGCTGACACTATGAGCAGAGGATCGCGAGTTTGAATCCCGGTCATGCTGTTTGCCAACAGTCGGGGACCAAGAAAAATGGGCAGTGCTCTCTCTGGGTGGGTAGATGGCGCTCTCTCTCCCTATCACTCACACATTGCAATGTCGCTGGCTCATACGTTTGCTGATTGGCCCATTCGGATCTGGGATTCCTGCACTTTCCTCCGAGTGCATTAGGCTCTCCAGTGACGGTGTATCAGCGGTAGTTAGAAAAGAGGTGGTGGCTGCATCACAAGCAACGGAGGAAGTTTGTGCTTGTCTTTACCCTCCTAGAGTCAGGGACAGTGTAAAAGTGATGGGAAGAGGCCTAACGGAGGGGAAGGGCTAATTGGTTACTACTACATTGGGAAGGGGATAAAAATGGGGAAAAACTTGAATAATAAAATGATACATATATAAAAACGAATAATAAATCTTATTCCTTACACATATCACCATTTGAAAATGCCAGTTGACCCTTACGTTGTGCGACCATATTGTCCCAAACTACCAGTGTAGAAGGGGTCTTGTTTTTTTCCATGGCACCAAAGATTTTGGCATGGAGAAATGTCACCAGCAGAAACATTATGATGGTTATCGCCTCCATCTCAAACCTTGATCAGTATTATATGGTTCAGTTGTGTAGTTCAAGTCATTTTCTTTGTAACATTGGCTTCTTATTGGACATCCCTCACCTTTCCCACAGACAGCCAGGCTATCTCTAATCTAGAGTTCCTTCTGGAGACAGGAGAATCTATTCACACAGGCCCTCAGCAGGCCTTCTGCGACGTGCCTTTGACTCTACGCATCAACACCAATAAGAAGGTGAAAGCTATCAAAATCTGTACCTTTGACAAGAAGCTGGAGATTGACGCCGCTCTGCTCACTTCACGACCTCAGAACCCGCTCTGTTCCAGCTGCCGGCCGCTTCTGTACCGCGTGTTCCGAGAGCCACCCATCAGGGAGGACTGGGGCCCGGTCGTACTCAAACAAACCACGTACACCGACAGGTATGAGCTATGTATGGAATGCTGCCATGTTCTCCTACACAAACAACACTTTGTGTTTCATTTGGAAAGTCAGACGCATGTAATGATTAGCACACAACTAATATGCAGATTTTTTATCAGATTCCACTGATTTATTCCTCTGATAATCTCTGACAATGCTATATAAGAAAACCACATTCAGGAATCTAGTGCTATGCTAATCAGCAAACAAAACAGTGTTAGTCACTAAGGAAAGCTCTTGGGAGTTCTTCAGGGAAGTTCATTGTTTTGCCTTTTCGTTTTGTTAGAAGGGGCTTGTTTTTATGATTATTGTTTTTAATATGAGGAATAATATCAGTTACATGCTTTTCTTTTATATCCTGATAATGATGCATATTATCCACTGATGGTGCATATTAGCTGCTAAAGAGAGCCATAATACCTACACTCTGTCGTCCTATAGGTGAGTTTACTTTGTCATACAGATTATAGAAACACTGCAGGAGTCAGGAGCTCCAATTTCTACAAGTATTTGAATATGTTTTTATGTGATTAAGGTGGTGGTAACGTCAGGCTCCTTCAAATGGCATTACACAAGGACGATCAGGCTATAAATCCCTGAGGTGTGTGATGGGATTCATAGATTGAGAAATGATGGTACCGTGCAATGGATTGGCGCCCTGGGCTTAGTTGAATTGTGTAATGCCGTGCCCTGTGCCCAGTGAGGGGGTAGGGGACTAAAAGCGACCCTAATAAGGATTAAGTGGGTGTGATAATGGATGGATGGATGGTACAGTGCAATTAAAGTCTCATTCAGTGTGGAAAATGGGTCACAAGCAGATGATTGGCAAAGATTGATTGCATTTGGGCACCAAAGGCCATTGTGTGAAGGAAGTAGCTGAATTTGCAGATGTATTGAAGCATATGATCATACAGGTCTACCAGCGGTCGTAAAAATCCCAGTGTACATTAAATTCTCCTCAGAATTGTGACCGAAAGAAGAAACTGATGGACAGATGGACTAGCCTTCAGGCAAGAATTGCTTATAGAAGCTACATACTCTGAACATATGGAGCAGAGTGGCAAGAGGCCTTCAGCCTTGTGTGCCATCAGCCACAAGTCTGAGAATTTCCTGTAGACTGGGATTTTTGCCACTTCTGGTGGACCTGTATGACTGTATACTTCCATACACCTGCAAATTCAGCTACTTCATCCACACTGGGGCCCTTGGCATGCTGAAAAGGAGTCAGTCAGTTATTATCTGCTTTGCGACAATTGTTCAAGACTTTCAACGCACTGTACCACCTCTTCTCAACCTCTGAATCCCATTACACACCCGCATGTATTTATAGCCCAGTCATCCTCGTTCAATGCCGTCTGCAGGAGCCTGAAGTTACTACCACCTTAAAAATGCAAGGTGACTGATTTTTCTTCCGGGGAGCTTATATCTCCAGTGCATTTTTACTACATCCTGTTATTTGGATAATGATGTAATTGAGAGCAAGCTGTTCTTAGTTGGAACAGAAAACAATGAGACATTTTAAACGAGCCTGAATGTGAATAATAGTGCTTATAATCTATTTTTTATTTATCACTGTCACTTAGTGTACTAATTAATGAATCCCCCAGTGCTCCCCAGTTTACGTCACAGTTTCATCTGCTTGTTTGAGTATGGGGATGTCAACAGGGTCCTGGTTTATTTCTCCTTCAGTGCTTGCAGTAGGTCAAAATGTTCAGGCATTAATGGCGCGGAGCAAAGTCTGTTTCATCTCCAGAAAAAAGTTCCTTCCACCAGCTCTGTAAGTGCAAAAAGATGGAAAAACCAAAGGGAATAGAGTTATGTGGACAGGGAGAGGAGGAAGCGAGGGATTGGGGATGAGAGATATAAAGAGGGAGATAGTGTGAGAGAGTGAGAGGCTCTGGAATATAAAACAAATGTGACCGTTTTACCAGTAGAAACAGTAAACACCTGAGGCTGTTTGGAGCTGTTTTGCGATTCCCTCTTGCCTCGCAGAACGTTTGGAGTGCTCATCATAGTAAGTACATGATAAGTAAGAGGCCTGTCATTGGGTGTTGGGGATAAATGGTGGAGGAGGAGGAAGAGGGAGCCTGAGGAAGGTCAGTCGGCTTGGGTTACACTGCCACCAAGAGGTCTACAATAAAAACAAAACGACTTCTCTGATAATCATCTATAATAAGGACCGTTTCACCTGTGTGAGAGACCGAGATGTCTTCCCTCTCTTTAGTCACAGAGGTTTTATCAATGCGCCTAACACGTACCTCTCCCTCTGAGGCTTTGTGGAAGAATAATGCCACACTTATGTTTGTATGGTAGAATAGGGAGTCATCAGTGCTGGATTGTTGCTTCCTTGCCTCTTAACTGCTCCTGCCAGCATGCAGGAAGAAATAGCTGCACTCTTATCAGTGACACAGAATCCTCTGGGGCCCAAGAGAAATCGTCTCGTTCGCCCTCTCCAGCCCTGGAAGTGATCCATAATTAATGAGGGCAATTTGTTGAAGCGTAACTGGAGCTGCCGGAGAGAGCAGATGATGCGCGCCGTGCACAGGCATCCCTTACTACCGGCCGGAAAGGCGGCTGAAATCAAACAAGCCCTGGCAGCGGAAAGGCGGGAGGCTCTTTTTATAGGCCTGGTGTCCTGAAACAGCTCGATATCTCAGTACACTGTGATACCTATGCTATCACGAGGTCAATCCCAATTGGAGGCAAGGTCAGGAATTGCTATCCAGCAAAAAATGCTGTGGACATGCAGTGTAGCAGCAGAGTTGTACAAGAGTGGTGTTGTAAAAATATTGTACATGTATTATAATGATGTTCAGTGACGTATGTACTCGTTTACATGGTTCAATTAAAAATTGTGGGCTATTTTATATACAGATAATGCATTACATGCATATAAACATCAGCCATAACATTAAACCACCACATTGTCCATGTTATCAGCTCTACTGAGCATACAGGAGCACTATGTAGTTCTACTATTACAGACTGTAGTCCACCTGTTTCTCTGTACACTTTGTTAGCCTCCTTTCACCTGTTCTTAAATGGTAAAGACCCCCACAGGACCACCACAGAGCAGGTGGATCATTCTCAGCACTGCAGTGACACTGATGTGGTGATGGTGTGGTACGTGTGGATCAGACACAACAGAGCTACTGATGCTTTAAACACTTTAGTGTCACTGCTGGACTGAGAATAGTCCACCAACCAAAAATATGCAGCCAACAGCATCCTGTGGGCAGCACCATGTGACCACTGATGAAGGACTACGGGACCAAGAGATGAGCTACTGTCTGTGACTTTACATCTACAAGGTGGACCAACAAGATCATACCAGCACAACACACACTAACACCACCACCACGTCAGTGTCACTGCAGTGCTGAGAATGATCCACCACCTTGCTCAATGCTGGTCCTGATCAAGGTTAAAAGGGGATTCAGATTCATAGCCTTACATATACTGATGTTTGCAGGTTGTCACTTATGTTAAATGACGTTCCTACACATGTGTCTGTGTGTATGGATATGGATGTATGTGGTTGTGCTGAACTGCTTGCAGTGATGTTCAGAGAGGGAAGAAGTATGAGTACACGATCCAGGTGGAGGCAGATGGTTTGTTAAGTCAACTCTCTCCTGCTCTGATCTACACCCATGGAGAGCATTACTGCGGAGACAGCCGAATACAGAGGTACACTCATACTAGCTTTGTAATAGTAATAGATAGCCAGTTAATTTCAGGGAATCACATACTTTCTAAGAACTGAGGTGAACTGTTGACCTCAGCCCACAAATGCTTTCTCTTGTAGCAACTGTGAGACTCGACAGTCTTTACATAATGTTTGGCAAAAATCCCATTTAGTCCAATACATTTAGATTAGAATTGAGATTTTATACACAGTGCTGCTTGAAAGTTTATGAACCCTTTAGAATTTTCTGTATTTCTGCATAAATATGACCTAAAACATCATCAGACGTTCACATAAGTCCTAAAGTATATAAAGAGAACCCAGGTAAACAAATGAGACACAAATATTATACTTTCTCATTTATTTATTTAGATAAAATGATCCAATATGACATATTTGTGAGAGGCAAAAGTATGTGAACCTTTGCTTTCAGTATCTGCTGTGACCCCCCTTTGCAGCAATAACTGTAACCAAACGGTCCGGTAACTGTTCTTTAATTCTTTGGTAGAACAACTTGTTTATGGTTGTTGTCTTGCTGCATGACCCACCTTCTCTTGAGATTCAGTTCATGGACAGATGTCCTGACATTTTCTTTAGAATTCTCTGATATAATTCACAATTCATTGTTACATCAGTGATGACAAGCCGTCCTGGCCCAGATGCAGCAAAACAGGCCCAAACCTGATACTACCACCACCATGTTTCACAGATGAGATAAGGTTCTTATGCTGGAATGCCGTGTTTTCCTTTCTCCAAACATAACACTTTTCATTTAAACCTAAAAGTTCTGTTTTGGTCTCATCTGTCCACAAAACATTCTTCTAATAGTCTTCTGGCTTGTACACATGATCTTTAGCAAACTGCAGACGAGCAGTAATGTTCTTTTTGGAGAGCAGTGACTTTCTCCTTACAACCCTGCCATGCACACCATTGTTGTTCAGTGTTCTCCAGATGGTGGACTCATGAACATTAACATTAGCCAATGTGAGAGAGGCCTTTAGTTACTCAGAAGTTACCCTGGGGTCCTTTGTGACCTCGCAGACTATTACAGGCCTTGCTCTTGGAGTGATCTTTGTTGGTCGACACTCCTGAGGAGGGTAACAGTGGTCTTGAATTTCCTCCATTTGTACACAGTCTCTCTAACTGTGTATTGGTGGAGTCCAAACTCTTTAGAGATGGTTTTGTAACCTTTTCCAGTCTGATGAGCATCAACAACTCTTTTTCTGAGTTCCTCAGAAATCTTTGTGCCATGACACACTTCCACAAACGTGTTGTGAAGATCAGCCTTTGCTAGATTTATGTTCTTTAAATAAAACAGGGTGCCCACTCACACCTGATTGTCATCCCAGTGATTGCAAACACCTGATTCTAATTTCACCTTCAAATGAACTGTTCACATACTTTTGCCTCTCACAAATCTGTCATATTGGATCATTTTCCTCAATAAATAAAAGAGCAAGTATAATATTTGTGTCTCATTTGTTTAACTGGGTTCTCTTTATCTACTTTTGGGAATTGTGTGAACATCTGATAATGTTTTAGATAATATTTATGTAGAAATATAAAACATTCTAAAGGGTTCACAAACTTTCAAGCAGCACTGTATAATTGTGAATGTGTAGATTAAAGTGCTCCAGAGATAATGTTGCTATGCAGTGACGTGAAGTGAGGTTCATGGTTGGTGAGGCACTGACTCCTTTAGAGTCGGATTTACAAACATATAAACCCAAAAGCTTATTCAATTGGCTACTGGTTTGTATCTCATCAGCGTTCTTCACACACGCACACACACACACACACACACACACACACACACACACACACACACTCTCTCTCTCTCTCACACACATAAGGTACGTATTAAAGGTACGTAAAGATAAGAAAAAATTACAGCAGTGAGAGATAGCGGCACTTGCTCTGCACCCTCCGTGTTTTGGCTGTCGCAATTATACAATTCATACAACACAAATGAGAGTAAAGAGTAGTGTACAAAAAGACATAATTCAATTTTGACCTTTAGTGAAATATTCACTTGTTCTTAAAAGCTTTTAATTCTGATACCAAAATCAATTTAATACAGATTGCTCAACAAGCACCCGTTGGCTCCCTTCAGTGCGGCGGAGTACTGCCCTGCCTCACGCTGTGCCTTTTCACTGCGGTTTTATGTCCCATCAGCAAAACTAAATATGTCACTAACAAACATTAAACGTAAATGGTTAAAGACATTAGTCAGGGTATAAATCAGGGTATATAAATGTATATGCAAACATTATATTGGCGACATGCAGCGATACGGCAACAGGCACGCGCCAACTGCATGTATCAACCCAGTTTGTGATGGATTGCGCATTCAGAGGTGAGGCTCGGCTCGTTGCTGCCGCACCTCGCGTTCCACCCTTGTATTTAAACAGGAAATATGCAATTTCAGCGATTTTGTCTATAAAATGTTCTAAATTAGTCATAAAGATCAGTGGACAAATATGAATATTCACTCTATGTTATCATTTTTGTCTTGTCCTGATGACAGGTGAGCCTCTGCATCACCTGCCTCTCCTGACCACACGTCCCTGTTGCTGTGGCTAACTGAAACAAGACAGATTGGAAATGACGAAAAGATTGCCACAGTGCTAACCTTAGCTTGATTACACAACCAAATGTCTATCTAATCTATCCTAATACTGTGATCTTTCACACACATTCAAAATAACATCCACAGGGAAATAGTAACACACTTGCAATTTCCATATTTGGTCAATATTCCCATGATGTTAAAGCTTTGTGCATTTAATGGTGGAACATTAGAAAGATCAGTTCAAACACATGTACTAAACATTTTAAATAACCACTGACGAGTCAGATGTGCAGGGAAATCACTAATCTGGGCCCACTTTTGCTGTAAGAATATATCACATGTCCTTAGTTCAGTCTCATGAGTACATTGCATTGTGGTCAACAGTAGTTGATCTCAGGACGTCACAGGTGTCACATAACATGGTGCTCCCTGACACTTTCCTCGGTTATCATTATAAAAGTTAATTAGTCCACTGTGGGACATCAATAACTCTTTACTACTCACCAGAGTTGGTGTTCTCCTCTGTCATCAATGGCCTACGGGTCACAACTGTTATGTCTTTGGGAGAAACTCAGTGTATATGCTACCACCCTTCGCTGGTACCCTATTGTCATGCCCTTTAGAACATCAGTCCAATCACATCCTTTGCCCACGACACTCACTTTGCACTCCGATACAACTGACTGGTGTGCTCGCTTATTTATATGAGCAGCAAACTCTGTCACATACACAGTAAATCTGCCAGTGTCAAATCAACACTATTAGAGTTAAATTAACACTGAGAGTGTTACATTTTGACACCCTCAGTGTTAATTTAACTCTAATAGTGTTGATTTAACACTGGCAGATTTACTGTGTAGTATCTGTGACATCACAGGCCAATTTCATTTCAAGCCAAAGGTGGTCATATGACTGTATGACATATGATATGACTGTATATTTCAGTGAAATGTTGCCTTTGCAGTTTTCTTGTTATTGTCCTTTGTTTTCTAACAGAAGGTTTGTGTGGGTGTGTGGCTGGGCAGGTATGTGTTTGTGTGTGCATAATGTTTTCAGCATCGGAACCCTTGGCCTCTCCCTTTCTCTCTCTCCCTGCAGGAATGAAGAGTGTGATGACGGGAATCTGTTGGATGGAGACGGTTGCTCCAAAAAATGCCGCATGGAGCCGGGCTTCAACTGTGTGGGTGAGTCACGGTCAACACACACACTCTCCAATTGGGAGCCCTCTGGCACTGCCGCCTACAGAAGCCGCAGAGGGCTGCGGCACATCAGCGATAGAAGGACCAAATAATGATTACCAGCTTTCATAACAAAAGCTTAGCAGCAGCTCCAGTTTGCCCTGAGCTGACACCTTCACGACCAAAGCTTTGGGAAAGCACACAAGCATTCACTCTGATGTTTCAGGCCATTTCAGAAAAGGTCTTCAATAGATTTCAACTGTTTTCTTAGGAGCCTCCTATACAGCCCTGTAGCTCTGTTCTCGAGACTTTAGGAAAACAGAGAATGTGATCCTAAAAACACACCTGCCTTTAATCTGGATGCTTGCAAGAGAGGCTTGTCTGTTGTCAGGCGGATTTCCATACTCATAAAGTTGCTGTGGTCATGGGTTAAATTAAAGCAACTGTTGATATTTTTATGTCTGTGTTTTGCCAGTGTTTCATCTCTACTCTTTGGTTAGAAAGTAGTGTTGCTGTTTTGCCAGGGAGGTGGGTTAGTTTAAGTGTATAATACAAAGTACATGTCCACAGAGTATGTTTTGGTATTTCACAGCATGCCATTGGTTTGAATTGCACGGCCTTGATTAGAATTGTATATAGTGAGAGTATTGTAGTTATAGTATTGTAGACCACTAGTTCAGTGGTCAACCTGCATTCTCTCAGTTACTGAAAGTGCAACTTTATTATGAATAATAAACATGAAGAGCCTAAAAAAAGAGAATTGACCAAATATACTGTATGTACACACTACAATAACCACAGCTACAATCCCAGTTCACAGACATACTCACATGCAATCAAAGGCGCCAACAGATTTGAATGGTTTTGAAGTGAGCTTAAACCTGGCGTCTGAGGGTATTTCAGACACTCTGATGTAGTCTGACATGACTTTACTTATTTTTATTTTTTTTTACAAATTACAACCATTAAAAAAATTTTTTTTCAAAGTGTTACACAGACTTTTGTTCAGCACAAACTCAGCAACAACTGTGTCAGAACAGTAAGAGTGTCATAAATCTATATTTTGATTAAATCTGCTTTAAACTTATATATAGGTGCCTGCTTCACACTGCTCACTACAGTTTTTAGACATTGAATGTGGTTTAATTTCTAAAGCTTAAGAATTGTGACTTGACATGTATTTGACTCATTCAGTGTCTCTTAGATTGAATATTTATGAGATGAGTGTCAGGTGAGTCTTTTTGTTCAGTATCACCTCAGGTGAGGGGCATTTTGTTGGTTGAAATTCTACATATACCATGACTGCTGGAACCCACCAGTGAAATGTCCGGAATTACCATATCATTATCATATACAAACCGGATTCCAAAAAAGTTGGGACACTAAACAAATTGTGAATAAAAACTGAATGCAATGATGTGGAGATGGCAAATGTCAA
>BRDA01075210.1:48973-64625 GCA_036984385.1 Crenuchus spilurus | reverse complement strand
CACTTTATTAGCAATGCCAACCTCACAGTTCTCCTCACTGGACACTTTATTAGCAATGCCAACCTCACAGTTCTCCTCACTGGACACTTTATTAGAAAGGTACCTCGCTCAAGGGCACTTCAGTCGTGTCCTGTTGGTTTAGGGAATCAAACTGGCTGGATCTTAAACCACAAGCTCACCGCTGGCCCCAGTACTGTCTGCTATCATATGAGTAAGGTGGACCTAATTCATCAATAAAGTATCCACCAATAAGGTGGGCTTAATTAAGGTATTTAATTAAGTGGTCAAGTGGTCCATGAATGTATTAGTAGTGCACTACTAGACTCACTGATCTTTATCTCACTCTCTTTGAGTTGGAGCTGTACGATTCAGAACCTTTTGTATGTTCCCCTTAAATCCCTCACGTCTGGCTGTGTCTTTATTAGCTCTCTTGCAGCTCTCTTCAGGGTCTTGTAGGATCTACGGCAGCCTACGGAGAGATTGACAGTCAACCGGCTGTGGAACAGTGGAAGGAATAAGAAAGACAGCTCAGGTCAAAACATCTTCAGTTGAGCCACGGCGGAAGGTCCAGAGAAAAGATGAACATCAGACGATATCTCCAGTCTGTCTATTATAACTGATAATGGAACGTTATCAACTTACAGACCTGCTGAAGACTGTACGGCTTTACAAATTCATTTCTCTACACGCATGGCAACACTCTATACTGTGTCCAGGCGTAGGAGCAGTACAGCTGTTCAGGAGACTGACATTGACAAGACAGTTAATAAACTTTCCCTTTTACGCCAGATTTCCAAGACATTTTCAATATCGTGGCTCTTGGGCTCTGGGATGAAAGCAGAGATGGAGAGGTGGTGGCGGATGAAGGAGAAGGAAATAGTGATTGAGTCAATGCCAAGTTTGGACGAGAATATCTGGAACAGAATTTCATTTCTCCCTCCCCACTCGATCTTCTGAGCCAAAGCTAAGCTTGTTAATTTCAGAGAACATTCACACAAACCCACTGGAGGAAGGAGAGAGAGAATATAGCAAGTACTGAAGTCCGACTTAAGAAATAGTACAGCTACTGCCATTCAAAAAGAAATAAAGAAAAGAATTCAGAAGCTATTCTACTGTTGCTACTGTACTTTGTGTTTATCATGTGACCACCAGAGACTCCGCCTACTTTACAGTTGGGTTCAGTTTAATAACCATATTGCATCGTACATCAGTGTCGGAAAATTGACAAAATGCTCATTAGCTCCGTCGGCTTATCTTGAACGTTAGCCAATGTCACTTTTTTGCATGAGATTTCTGGAATATATTGGTATATGACACCAGTACACCCAGTACCCCTCAAGACACATCCTAATCAATACCAAAGAGAAAATGCAGATATCACACCTTAAAAAAATGGTAGACATGTCAGTATACCTCCTGCCAGGTTTGTCTCATGACAGTTTCCTAATGTGGGACAGTTTCTTAAAAGTTGGACACTGAAAAGTTAAAAGGTCTAAATCCCTTCTATCCTTCATTTATGTTAAACCAAATCATCTAAGTCTTCAGTTGGTGTTAAAAGGCATAGAACATTTAAATCACCATGCTACGTTAAAAGTCCTAGATCACCTAAATACTCAGTCTTTAATAAAAAAAGCTAACTTTTCTAGCATAAAGCCTAGCAAATAATCCCTTAAAGACTAAAAACCTTTAAATAGTCCTTGTTTTTGCATCTCTCTTCCATACTATTTTGCCTGACTGAAGTACTTTTAGAAAATATGTGACTGAAGAGCAAATATATGGTATATTTAAATCTTTTAGATTAACAAACACATACAAATCCTGATAAAACCCAGTAGTAGGATTTTTTTTATTTTAAGAAAAAAGTTTTATTTGTAAGAAATTCATATCATTAACACTAATGAAATAGCTACAGTTTGAGTCTGCCTATCAAAGCTGAAGAACTACAGATGGCACTAAATACATCCTTAAAATAACAAATAAAAGTGACCAGAAACAGGAAAGACAAATTTAGTGAGGGGGTCAGACGATGTACCATAAAGAAACAACAGGAAAAGGTCCCATCCTCACAGGTAGTTGGCTCTCAGCAGGGATGGTCCCTTATAATAACATTTTGTTATTGCAAATAAGTGACAATATTATTTAAGTGTTATTTGAAGTACCTCAGCAGACTAAGGCTCTGCCACTACGATTTGACGTTTCGAGAGTTTGAATCCCATCATGCTGTTTGCCATCGGCCCCCAGGGCCCGAGAGAGCAAAATTGGTTGTGCTCTCTCTGGGTGGGTAGATGGCGCTCTCTCCCCAGCACTACTACCATACAGTGTCCATTGGCTCAGGTGTCTGTCAGCCGATCCATCAGAGCTGGGGATTCTGCACTTTTTTCAGAGTGTTGGCTGCACAGTGACACTGTATCAACAGCAGTTTGAAAAAAGGTTGTGGCTGGCTTCACATGCATCTGAGGGGGCATATGTTAGTCTTCAACGTCCTACAGTCAGGGACATTGCAAGTCCTAACGGAAGGGTGGGTCAATTGGTTACCATTACTTTGGGGGGAAACTGGGTCAAAAATTATTAAATAAATAAGTAAATAAATATTACTTTTAAAACTGAACTTTTAGCCAATTATGATTTTTGATTTACACAAAAACACACTGAAGAGGAAAAGAATGAGCAGAGTTGTTATTTTTCACCTTTGCTACACAGGCAGTATCACTTTAGAAAACCCATCTAAAACAGGGGGATTAAGATATGCTGGGACTATATACACTTTTGAAGTGTATAGGTCTACACCATTCAGGAAGGTATGAATTAAAGATGAGTATCACCGAAGCCTCTCTCTCTCTGATCCATTCTCGCACGTGTTCGAGTGTGTCTGAACTTGTACATACTTGTGGTTTAGGTCAGCTCAGCTTTTCTCTGAAACAATATTAGCCACCACATCCTTGTATCCTTCTCTTCCTCTCCTTTATTCATACCTCTCCCTCCATCTCCTAAAGTGGACTGCAAGTAAATACATGGCACACATCTTTCCCGTTTTGCTTTTTTTTTTCAGATACAGCTTTAGCGTAGCATGAAAATAGGCGTTAATTTAGATCAGCTAGTTATAAACGTAAACATAATATGCTATATTTAAAGTTTCAAAATTAAAACACGTCATCATGCTATTCACAATGGAAATTGTTTTATTTTGGACAGCAAATGTTTTATCAGTATTAGATTATACCAGAGTTATTAGTGATGGATTTTAAAGATTAGCAATGTATCATAAAACTATGTCTATCAAACATCTGACAGATCACAAAAGCAACCAAAATACAAGGTCATAAAATTAAGACAATATAATCTATTAAAGAAAATATAAGTTAATTGCGACAAACGAGTTTTGTCCAAATAAGATGCTAAGTTAGCTTGGCTAGTTAGCCTTGAAGTGCTAAAATTCTAGTACTATTTTTCTCAAAACATCAGACAAAATCAGGTCACCAGATAAAATCTATATAAATGTACTATAAAAGTACTATATAAACATTTGAAAATACAACAGTAGCATATAAAAATATTATGCCATTATTTTCTACAAATCATATGGTTCTATTATGGTTGCATGTTAGTATTTGATGGTACTTCCTTGGTGAAACCATGGATTTTGGACACTATCATCATGGTAGAACAAACTCATTGTGTTTTACCATGGTAAAACTAGTTGCATTATTATGGTAAAAGTAGTTGTTTTACTGTAGTACTACCAGTATAGTACTACTATGGAACTTCCATTATTTTGGTATGGTATTTTTTCTGGTATTGCCATGGCACTTTTTGGTAAAAATTAATCATATAAAAACACTGTTCATGGTCTATATCCAACCAGCAAATACCCATGACAGATCAGTAAAATCAACCAAATTAAAATGTTAGATACATTTAAGGTAGGTATATACTCCCAAAAAGTCAATTGGCTTCCATGCAATCTTTCAAGCATGATATCTCTGGTATTTTTTAAGATTTCTCTTTGATTTTTGGAGTACTGATACTTTATATATTTCTTCATGGGATGATCTCAGCATTTTTTGATCAAACCTTTGTAAGTACTAGATTAGCATGCTTGAATATTTAATTAGGTGTGAAAAAATGACAAAAATGGAAACTTGTCTTTATCTTCAATATGTTTCATCTGTATTTAATTTCCTTCCATCAGGACATGAGTTTATTGGTTATAAATAAAAGTCCAAAAAATAAAGTCAAAATCCTTTTTGAGTTTTTGAGATATACCGTTTAGAAAATACATAACTTTCAGCCTCTCGGTGGCCATATTGGATGCTAATTTGCATAATTTATGCTAATTATGTAACCTAGGAATTATTTGCCATTTACTGATTCATATGGTTCAAAAAAATATTATGAATCATTTAATGTTAGACATTTTAATTTGGGAGTATATACCTACCTTAACAGATTATAGATTATAAAAAATGTTTCAAAGGGCATCTCAAAAAAGTAGAATATTATCAAAAATGTTATTTTTCATAATCTAATAAAACATAAACTGTTGTTTTTTTATTTACGTTATACATAGTGACATGTTTCAATATTTGTTTGGTTTAATGTTGATCAGCAGGATTTTATAGCTCATGAAAATCCAGAATCTTAAAAATACAGAATTTCAAGAGTAAATTATTATTCAAACAGTAGCAACATGGAAAAAAAGTCACTATGTGTAATGAATATAAAATATGAAAAGTTAATCTAGTTTGTTTTAGTAGTTATAACCAATAGTTTGCAGTATTAAAAGCAACCTGCATTAGAGAAGCTGCAGCAAGCATTATTTACTGTGAAGAATATTTTTCAGATAAAAACATTAGAAACATAGGTTTAAAAAATATTAGTGAATGCTAATAAAAAAATTAAGTTCAATGTCTATGAATAGACATAGCAAATAGCTACAGCACTACCTTACAATCAAAATAGTGTCCTTTACTGACAATTCATGTGTAACTGTTGACCAAAAACACTGCAGACTATTATTCTATTTCTTCCTCAAACCTCACTGACCCTGTTCTTCTCTACTACACCCTCCACAACATCTACTGCACCAATCTGCTGCTCCTCATCTAGAGAGCCTTGAAAGGGGGGGATGTATACCTCTGATGTATGTACCTCACAATCATGAAATATTGGAATAGGAAACTCCAGAAAAGGCCCTTTTCATAGATACATCAGGCCAGTGCATTGCCTAAAGCAATCAGTTCATTCATATGTCATTGTGGAGAATAAATGTAAAGGGGAAAAATGGAGAAAACTCACAGGTCTTTGGCAATATTGATAAATACTGATTAAAGCATAAATAGGGTGTAGTATACTTGTCACCCTTTCTCTGGTTTAGTGCCACAATAAACATGAACCGGGAAGGTCCATGGTGCCTTGGGCCTAGAAGACCAGTCTGAGATTTATCATAACACTGAAAAAGCCAAAAAAAACCACGTTTAATACATTTGAAAGAGGTTTCTAATTCCAAAGGTAAAGGAGCAGTTTGTTAATGACTATGTTTGCACAAAAGCAGTTCTTGTGACTAACACGTGATCAGGCAACACACAGTGAATTTAAAAGAGGGTGTGGAAGGGTATAAAGGCTGAATACAGTTTGGAGAAGTGAAGATGAGAAAGCTAGAGAGTTGGAGCAGGTGTGTGAATCTAAATCTGGAACGTGTAAGACATGACGGAACTGTGTGAAAGGAAAGGAAGCAAATTGGTGTGTCTGTCAATCATCCTCTTCAATTACACGCAGTAGGTTTGACCCCATATAGTCAACTATTCAATGACTGATACAACAGCCAAACCTCAGTCAAGGATAATTCCATTCTGGCTATATGGGGGTGCTAAATGTCTTAATTCCACAATGTTGCATATAATCTGGGTATTAATAGTACACTGTACCATCGTGAACATAATAATTGCACTAAAGCATTCGGTTTTCCCTGCATATTACCTGTCAGCTTTGATAGCTCAGTTGGTTGAGCGGAGGACTGTACTAGTTACCGGTATTTAGTAGTCCATAGATTGTGGGTTCTAATCTAGTTTACAGTGTTTCAGGCATAACCGAGGTCCCCTTAGAGTTATGCTGACCATAGGCTTTATATTTGATTTCTAATTAAATACATCATAGGGTTTAAAGCAGGGTTCACTGTCACTCCCTGATCCAGTCACCCTGCCCGATTTGTACTGCACATAAGCATGTCATTTCCGGATAAAGTGTTAAGAGTCGTTTTGGCGAAGGATGAAAAGTTTCCACTTTATCATTTTATTAAATTTATGGTTCATTGTTTGTTAAAAAGAAATCATTTACATTTATTCCACTTTGCAGGATTACCTACTAAAGGGTGAATTTACATAAACGGTGGGGAGAAGATCTGCATTAAACAACAGCAGGGTTGCCAGGTCCCCAAAAATCTCCATCCCAATGTCTAACATAAAGTGCCCTATACAACCTGACACTAGCCTAAAATCTAGAACGTCCAATCACAGATATTTTTGTTTGCAATTCGGAAAACTTTATCCGGAAATGACGTGTTATGCGCATGCACGCTACAAAGGTGAATGGATTGGGTGACCACGAGTCACCTGTTCTAAAAATAGCTCACCATAGCTGTGGAATCAAACTTGGGTGTCAATAAATACAAATGAAAATAAATAAAATAATACATTGAAAACAAAAGCAAAATAAGAGAAAATAAATATATAAGAAGCACCTGTTGTCAAATGGAAAAATGTTGAAAAAGTAAAACAGGAAGAACCAATCAGCTGTTTAGAAGAAGAAGAAAAAAGAAAAAGACGTCATGCAGTATACAGCAGCACAGCTGTGAGCTGTGGCCAGAGAAGAGAAAATCCTGTGTTTACACTCACCATACTGCAAGAGCACGCTGTCCAAAAGTCCCTCCACAGCATTCAGACTAACTAACATACTGTACAGAAGTCATATATCTGCAGAGTCCGAAGAGGCAGCCGGTAAGAGTCATTACAGTGATAAAGGCTGTTAGCACTGTGGCTAAGCTAATAGTGGCTACATTAACCTTTGAGCATTATGACTTGAAGCTCAGTACTTTAAACATTCACTAAAGTGAGGTGGATTATAAGCACTTTTTTAGAAATATGTTCATAAAGTGTTAGAATGCAGTAAAAGGTTAAGAGCAGTTGCATTAAGCACTTTAACTGTATCTAAATACTTTCTGTAATATTTATTCATTATTTTTCTTTCTCTGTAATTACTTTAAGGTTTTTCACCTTGAAACGTATGGCCTTAATAAAGGAAACAAAAGGAAAATCCTGATTGGACACTGAGTGAAATCCAGTTAACCAGATCTCAAGCAGATATTTAGGTCCCTTTGAAGTCAGGGAATTCTGTGCAAACTTAAATTACTTGACTTACCAGTGGGCTACATCTATTCTTTGTTGCTATTATGTCTTTTAATTCACACTTGCATTGGTGGGAATTAAAAATAACAATATAAAATAAAACAAAAAATGTTTCATATTAGATTAGCGCTAGCTAGTCTCCATGGCAACCGTTGCTATGGAGACCAGTTAGCAGGTGCAGTGAAGGTGAGGAGATGATTTACGCCCAAAAACATGACAGAAAAAAGAAAGAAAACATCATTTTAATAATGTGTCTCATTTGCAGGTCAACTGTGGCAACGGCAAAGCGGCACAATGTAGAAAGACATTTCAGAACGTGTCTCGCAAGCTACTATGCTAACTACCCACGGGGTAGTGCACTACGAGCAGAAAAAGCCCACGAGTTAATCTGAGGTGTATCTCAAATACTTCCATGGCATATTGTTTAGTGCAGAGGTCACCAACCTTGTTGAAACTGAGAGCTACTTCTTGGGTACTGATTAATGCAAGAGCTACCAGTATGATACACACTTCTGAAATAAGAAGACTGAAAAAGAACTGAAGATTTATGTAAAAAAAAATAGGCGCTTTAATTTTTTTTTTTTTTTTTTAAAAAGAGGTTGTTTACCATTACAAAAAGTGAAAGCCAATGTTTCCATTTTTGAAACACAAGTATGTACTTTCATATGAGCCATTGAAATCCAGTGTGCCCTTTGTTTTTCAAAAAATATTTTAAACCAAACAAAGGTACCGCAAAAATAATTTAAAATCCCATTATATTTCTATAGGGCCAACTACTTTAAGGGACTCCATGAGTACATTGTGCATTAACAATCCTATAACAAGTCACACATTATACGGTCAGCATCTCGTTATCATTTTTATGTTTCTTTGTTTGTGAAAGTGTTCACATTGTCTTTTTTTTTGCAGTCTGCTGACAATCATATTTATTTGTTCGACAGAAGGCTGCTTCAAGTCTGATAATAACAGACTTAAGGCCACACACTATGATTTCTGAATGCAGTTTAATTGCAGTGCTCTGTAGCATGTACTTATTATAAACAGATGGTTCAAATGAAGTCGTTATGTGCATCAGAAATCAGAAAAGGTTGGGATAGTGTGGGGAATGCAAATTTTAAAAAGGCAACGTTTCTTTTGAACAAACGATATGTCTCCTCTAGTCCACTTCATATCAATTGTTAATATAAAATCCATTCCTGCATTTCACATTCACAAAATTTTGGGATGCTGAAGTATGTACCAGTTTGTAATGTTGTCATTCCTTCTAACACTTAAAAGACATATTGGTACAGAGGATATCAAGCGATGAAGTGTCGTCAGGTGTCCCATTATTCCTCTAAGCGTGTGCAACAAAATTCTTCACACATTCTCTACTGGAGACAGGTCAGAACTGCAGACAGGACAGTCTAGTACTCAAACCTTGTACTTGCCTTTGTATTGTGTGCAGCATGTGATTTTGAAACATGCAGGGACATCCCTGGAAAAGATGTCGTCTTCAAGGCAGCCTATGTTGCTTTAAAGTACTTTTCAGAAGTGTACATTTACATTTGAAGCATTTAGCAGATGCTCTTATCCAGAGCGACTAACAATTAAGGTTTAGGTGCCTTGCTCAAGAGCACTTCAGTCATGACCTGCTCTGAGATTGAATTGGCAACCTTCCAGTCACGAGACTAGATCCCTACCATCAGGCCAAGGCTGCCGCCCATTTGGACATCCATCCATCCATCCATCCATCATCTTCCGCTTATCCTTGTCCAGGTTGCCACCTCTTCCAGCTCATATGAGAGGATTCCAAGGCGTTTCCAGGTCAGATAATAGATCATCTCTCCAGCATGTCCTATGTCTTCCTTGGGGTCTCCTCCCAACTGGACATGCCTGGAACATCTCACCCGGGAGGCGACCAGGAGGCATCCGTACCAGGTGCCCGAACCACCTCAACTGGCTCCTCTCATTATTATATACAGTGGTAACCCTACTTACGAGTTTAATCCGTGCAGGAGCTGAGCTCGTTAGCTGGTTTGCTCGTTAGCTTGATGCATTTTCCCCATAAGAATACATGTAAACCTGATTAATCCGTGTCAGCCGGCCAATATACAGTATACTTTAATATGCTAAATAATGTGTTTATATGGGTTTTTATTAATAAAACACATGAAAAGGAATTTTGTAGTTAAAAAGTAACAAATAATATTAAATAGAATGATAACAGAAAAATGAATTAGCCCTTTACCTTTGTGGAGACGACGACGGTGCTCGTGTAGGCTGGCGGCTAAGGAGGACGGGCGTACGTGTATGGCATGGTTACACTTATCATATGAAAAGTAAAAGTAAAATGTATCTAACTTTCTTGTGCACTACCATTTGCTACCTTAGCGTCACTTTCACTAGCACTTTCACTGGACAGCGGTCAAAGGTAATGACTGACCTCTTCTTCTACGTTAGCATCTAGAGGATGCTACGACCGCCGCGCCCCTAGTGGTTGGCATACTTGAACTAATTTACGCTACTCGTTACTTGGAATTTTTTTCGTTACCTGGAACAAAAATATTCCGAGATCTTGACTCGTTACCTGAAAAACTCATTAGTGGGGATGCTTGTAAGTAGGGGTACCACTGTATAATACCCATTATTGCAAAAATTATTTCAGTTTCTTTATCTTCATTTATTTGTATTTTTACATTTTAACAACAGTGCAATAATACTGATAAACGTAAACATAATCTACAATCATTTATGAGGGTGAGTCACATTAACCACACTTTAGTTACATTAAACTTCTGTTGGCAACAATGTCTTATCAACACTCACTGTACTAGGTCACTGCCTACATAGTAACATGTTATGCCAGTTCATTTATGACTGCAGTGCAACAAAAAATGGCCACCGCACTTATGATTTGTGAAAGAAGAGCAGTGTGCAGTGATTTGTTGCAGATGTGTTTGGATTACATTTCGAGCGATACTGTAAAAAAGGTGAAAGTTTCTTAAAAACAATCACTGACGTAGATTCATCACTACGAGCCTGAGAGTAAACAGCAGAGTATGGAATGGAAACATCCTCAATCACCCACCACTCCATAAGAGGATGGAGATTCACGTCTGATGAAGAGGAAAATGGGAAAAGGGAAAATGAAAGCTTGTTGACAGATGGACAAAGTGTATTGTGAGATTATAGCCAGAACGTTGATCATTTTTGAAACACCTTTGTAGATCTCTATAAATTGATATACCGTTTCATCTGTAACTGAGACATAAATTAATACCATCCACCCAAGAGGACATGAGGCAATAACAGTCCAATCACTATGATAAGGCCATTCCATTGTTCATCTACAAACAGTGCACATTTGAGGCAGTTGTGACTTACTGTAGTACAAAAGCTCATCGTAAACCACACAACAAGCAATGTCCAAAGACAGTTATAAAGCGCTCTCTCTCCACCATTGTCCAAACGCTCTGAAAAGGTACCACATGAGATATAAGGCTTCTCTTTCTCTGCTTAATTAGCGCGATAGCGCACGGCCATAGATCAGGCCAACATCAGAGCCTGGGGCAAGAGCGAGGAACAGCCCACAGACTATCAATCAGAGGAAGAGAAAGAAAGAGCAGAGACGGAGAAAAACAGGAGAATGAGACTGAGAGAGGACTATTCATAAGTAGAAAATGAGAAATCACGATTGAGATGAAGCTGGAAAGGGAGAAAGAGAGCGTGAAGACGAAAAGGACGAGTGCAGCCACAAACAGAGAGCAAGGACCAGCCTAGGGCAGCACCATCTTTCTCGCTCGGTAGCTAGAGACACCGCTAATTTAGCACCCTGTCCAATACTGTCCTCTAACAGGCGGCTCTCTCTCTCTCACACACACACACACACACATAAACACACCACCCAGAACAGAGCATTCAGCAGACAGATGTGTGTGTGTGTGTGTGCAAGCAGAGAAGGGCCTTAAAGATAAGGCGCTAAAAATAGCTAGCGTCGGCTAGTCAGCGAGTGCAGCAGACGCCACAACAGCTCCTTTGAGGCAGAAAGAGATAAATTTGGATTTCTGCACTTATGGCTGCTACCTGACTGACTATCGAGCAAGTGCTGTGAGAACAGCCCATGTCCCTCACTTTTTTAAAAAAAAAAGTAATTTGGCTGCACCAAGTCTTGACTAGCGCTAGTGAACTGTGAGAAAGGACAAACTGCTGTCAGAAGTCTTCGTCCTAAGCTCATCATTGGCAGTCTCCACTGCTCGCCATGCCACTGACACCTAGGATAACGAAATGGAGAAAAACACTTTGAAGTCCTGAGCTAGCGTGGATGTGCAACATCATTAGCATATAATGGGACAATGCTAGCTTCCCCTGGGCAAGGAGGAAAGGGGAATTAAAGTTTAATTGACTCACCCGTGCTTAGGAATGTGCAAAATAACTGATCAGACCTATAACCAAGCTGAGGAGAGCAAGACTGGGGGATAATTAGCATGTGGGTGATGGCAATGGGTGCATTTGAAATGGAATACTGTTATACTGCATACTACATAATATACTGTGTACTACTCTTCGTAGAAGTATACAGTATGTTGCCAAGTTTGAATGTAGCTTATTACACAGTCACCTACCAGCTCTGGTAAATGTGTTGGAGGAGAATACAGCATCAGTATTTAATATACAATAAATTATGTATAATACCAGTTGGTGATGGGGAGAGGCCTAATGGAGGGGATGGGTTAATTGGCTACCACTACAATGGGAAGGGGAAAAAGTGGCAAAAATCTAGAAAAAATAATACCAAATAATAGTATGCAATAATAATAAACATATGTCATGTTCCATAACAGCATGTGAGTAAAAAATATTTTTTAATCATAACTACTACTACTTTTTGAGCCATTTTCATCAGTCCCTACCACTAAAAAATAAGTTATTCTATGATGAAATTTAAAAAATAACGTGAGACAGTTCACCCTATTACATTTAGCATTAGCTACAATTACAATTACATTTAGCATTAGCATCTTAGCCATTTCTCAGCATCATTTTGCTTTAAACTCTAAATCTTTGCTGAAATGTTTACACAAGTTGGGGTTTTTTTTAGGTAGCATCCCAGCCAGTACATCCATGTAAGGCCCATATGGGCAATCCAGTTGGGTACAAGCAAGCTTCAAAGGTTGGCCCCACATATGGATGTCCTCTAGGGCCACTATGTGACCAGGATGGATTAAACATTGTGCGCACATGGGTTGTACATCTTAGAACACA
The DNA here is from genome assembly GCA_036984385.1 of Crenuchus spilurus. NCBI lineage: Eukaryota > Metazoa > Chordata > Actinopteri > Characiformes > Crenuchidae > Crenuchus > Crenuchus spilurus. Next base: position 51,981 of record BRDA01075210.1, on the reverse strand, counting down.
ATACCCACTATGGGCTCACGTGAGCCCCATATATAGAGAGTCACTGCATTCATCCAATGTAAGCAGGCCATCTGGGTACCATTAATAGTCCATGTCCCATCAATGGACCTATCCAGAGCCCATTGGGCTTGAACCAATGCCATTCCAGTCACAAGGCTGGTTCTTTATCCACAAGCCCATGACTGCCAAACCACATGCCCACAGCTGAGGTCTTTCATGCTGCAACATGTAGGCAACTCATCTAAAGTCACTAACCATATGAAGTTCTAAACCCAAGCACGACAGTATGCCACCTGCACTTCCAATCTTTCTTCACCCATCCATCTCTTCCCTTGACACATATTGGTCAACGCTTCAGAAATACATAATAAGCACCAGTGAGGTTCTATCAGGAGATGCTGTGATGGAGTGTGAAGGGTGAAAGGGAAAAAAATGATATCAGGTGGAAGTGAAAACGGGGCTCACACTTGTCAACCATGCTGCTCTTGAAGCCAGAAGGATGAGTCCAGAGCAAAAGGTCAGAAAGGAAATGGGGAGGAGAAGGTGGATGGAGAAAATGAACAGCTTACAGCTGCCATTCTACAACCCCTTCAACCATCACATTTATCTCATGGAACTGGCCAGTCAATGTTGCACACCAGAACACATTCTTCCAAAGCAGAAGTTTCAAGGTTGAAAAGGTTTTATAAGCCAGAGAAAGTATCCATGCAAAGCTTTGTCTTAGAAAAGCAAAGATGGGTACTTTGTCAACAAATGCTTAAAATGTTTAAAAGCAATGGTCCTCAAAGAATGATTGAAAGAGATGTGCATGTCTCCCTCTTCAAAGCATCGTGTCATTAAACAATTCAAGAAATCTGGAAGAATTTCACAGCTTAAAGGGCCAAGGCTCAAGCTTAAGCTGAACACCTGTGATCTCTGATCCCTCAGATGACACTGCATCAAGAACAGACATCTGTATATACTGTGGTCAGATGAATTGGTATTCCAAATCTTTTTTTGGAAGAAATGAACAATCTGTTCCCCAAACTAAACATGAAAAGGACCAGCCAAACTATTATCAGCAACAAGTTCAAAAGCCAGGGTTTGTCATGGTCATGTGGTTGTGTCAGTGCCCTTGGCAAAGGTCATTTACACTCTGAAAAGTACAGTGAGATTTCAGAGCAACATATGCTGCCTTCAAGTCAACATCTTTTCTATATAGATGCATACACATTACACTTATATAGTGCCTTTCTAGACACCCAAGGACGCTTTACAATCGACACACTTCATATACACACACTCCGGCGAGAAGCGGCAGCCAGTCATGTACAGCGTACTCTCAACCAAAGTGACCGTCCACCTGGAGGACTGCATCGAGCACTAGGGGGAACACCCAGAACAGAACTGCATTCACACACCAGGGTAATTTTTTTAGAGTAGCCAATTCACCTGACGTCCATGTTTTTGGACTGTGGGAGGAAACTGGAGACCCTGGAGGAAACCCACGCAGACACGGGGAGAACATGGAAACTCCACTCAGATGTGGACTCGAACCCAAGACCTCAGCGATGAGAGGAAAACGTGCTAACCACTAAGCCACCATGCCGGCATTTTCTAGGGACACCCATGCATTTTTCAACAAGACAATGCAAAACCACATGCTGCACATATTATAAAAAGATGGCTGTGGATGTAGAGGGTATGAGTACTGCACTGGCTTGTTTGAGGTCCTCACCTGACCCCAATAAAGATTTGAAAAGGAAAATGTGATGACAACCCCATACTGTTGTACACCTAAACATGTGTTTGCACAAAGAATGGGACAAAACACCCAAAACACTTAATTGCTTGGTATCTTTAGTAACAAGACCTCTTTTATGTTTGGTGAGAAGGAATAGCAACCTTATGAATTGGTAAATGCTTTACTGTCCCAAGCTTTTTGTTTTGTTTTGTTTTTGTTTGTTTTGCAAGTGCAGGAATGTGTTATTTAATCGGATTTCTAGACTTTACTAAGTGTTTACATGACCACCAACAATCAGATAATTGCAGATATGTTATGATCAGATTACTAAGTGCACGTAAACACTCGTATTTGAAATTAATTCCGTTCAGATTCGCACTGTATTTACTGAAAGGAGAGGTATGATATCTCTCAAATTAAACTGGTTTCTCCCTCGAGTGCCGTCCTGCTGACAAAGAGGTAATTCCCCTTTCTTCTCTTTCTTCCAGAATCCTCCTACAGCTGCTGTAATCTCATGCTAAATGACATTCCCCTACGGGCTAAGAGAGCACAGCTCAAGCAAACACAATCATATCCCTTAGGAAACAGAGAGACAGAGGGAAAGAGAGAGAGAGATGCTTTACTAGATGCACTGTGGTCTCCAGCAAAGCTTAGAAATCTGCAAAATGGTTGTTCATACTGTGGCCTTACACACACAAACATTTCTTATAGAGTTCCCAATCTAGACAGAACTCATCTAAAGCACTATACTGTCTATGATACTTATAAGTAAATTCAATTTAACCCACAAGGTGGTTCATCAGACAAGACATGTTTGGTGTCAGAAGTCGTTATATTTGTAATGGCACTACAAGCAATGGAAGCTCACACTACATCACTCATAACACACTTGCCTCCATCTTCACACAGATGTAATCATTAATAGACTTTGCTTATGTCGGTTTTTTTGACACAGTATGTTGTGGCTATAGTGTGGTCCCCTAGCGGAGGGTCAAACCAGGTCTTTTCTCTGTTAAACAATTAAAATATATTGGTTAGACTTAATTGGCTATTCTGTACTACATCCCTATATATATGTAAATGTATGTAACGTATTATTACCATATTCCAAACAATGTACAGGGGTTAGGCAATGAAACTGAAACAGCTGATTTTAGACCACAATAATGTATTAGTAGGTGTTGGGCCTCCTTTTGAACTACGACATAACCGGAGTTTTCCTCCGGGTTGTGGATGATTATGTAATAACACCAGATTTTAGTCGACAAAGTCAAAGTAACGGATT
>BRDA01075210.1:30240-44669 GCA_036984385.1 Crenuchus spilurus | reverse complement strand
GTATTAGCCACAGTAACCTTGGAAACAGTGGTGCCAGCTCTCTTCAGGTCATTGACCAGCTCCTCCCGTGTAGTTCTGGGCTGATTCCTCACCTTTCTTAGGATCATTGATACACCACGAGGTGAGATCTTGCATGGAGCCCCAGTCAGAGGGAGATTGACAGTCATGTTTAGCTTCTTCCATTTTCTAATAATTGCTCCAACAGTTGATCTTTTTTCACCAAGCTGCTTGGCAATTGCCCCATAGCCCTTTTCAGCCTTGAGAAGGTTTACAATCTTGTCTCTGGAGTCTTTGGACAGCTCTTTGATCTTAGTCATGTTAGTAGTTGGGAGTCTTACTGATTGTTTGATCAACCTCAAACAGGTGCTTCTATTTTTGAGTAATAAGTGGAGTGGAGGTGGACTTTTTAGAGGCAGACTAACTGGTCTTTGAGGGCCAGAATGTTTGCTCATTGGCACGTGTTCAAATGCTTATGTGCAGCAGTAACACACAAATAAATAATTAAAAAATCATACATTGTGATTTCTGGATTTTTTCTTTTAGATTACGTCTCTCACAGTGGACATTTACCTAAGATGAACATTTCAGACCCCTCCATGATTTCTAAGTGGGAGAACTTACTATATACTTATAGTAATACAAATACTTATTTTCCTCACTGTATGTTCATATATACATGCATCCAAATATACAAACATGTATACATATGTACACACATACATATGTGCATATATACATGTATATACATACATACAAGCATTCAGTCATACATACATGCATACATAAATAATTGCATACGTACATACATACATTCGTACACACTGTATATACATGCGTCCATACATACAAGCATATATACACTTACACATATAAATACATATATACATTCATACATATATACATAAAGTCAGAAGTGATGCTTTAAATGTGATTACTTTTCACCGTACATGGACAAGGTTACTTAAAGAATTGCAGTAATTTAAAGAGATGAGTCGAGATGGAAATTTAACAGCAGTCATGGTTATTGGACAGCAGTGCAGTGTTTATAGAGGAGTGAGTGGCAGGTGAGGTCAGGGTTAGATGAACAGTCAAAGGTCATAATAGCAAAAGCAAGGAAGGCCAACGATGGGGACTCACTCTACTCTCGGCCTCCCATTCTTTTAAACGATCACTTGAAGAACCCAACTACTGTGTTTACAGAGTCTAATGAAAAAGGAGCTCTACACATAGACTGTACACATGTGAACATTATTGAAATGAATGTGGCCTGGGACATCACAAATGCCACGTGACAGGGTTTCCTGTACATATAAATAAGCAAGCACACCAGTCAGTTGTAGCAGAGTGTAAAACCATCGTGATGGGCAAAGGATGTGATTTGACTGATGTTCAAAAGGGCCTGATAAGAGGGTACTAGGTGAAGGGTGGTAGCATCTCAGAAACCACTCATTCTTGGGATGCTCTAGAGCTGCTGTAGTAAAGGTGTACTGAGAATGGACTGAGTGCCTAACAACAGCATAATAGTGGTGCCCATTGGGCCACTGATGCCAGAGGGGAACAACAACTTTGACGAGTGGTACCAAAGTGGACCAGTTAACCTCAATAATGAACATATGAATAAAGTTAGGGATCATCACTGAGCCAAGGGTGCCCTTCATAATATTCTGACATTGACAGCCCTGATATGTATTTATGTATTTTTAAAAAGTTATAGCTTTAAAACCAAACATATATGCATAAGTACTGGATGTTGCCTGACTGTTGATTATGATAGTAGAACAGGGTGAAACGTGGCAGGGCTGAAAAAGTGTGCAAGAATCAAGCGATCACTCTCTCTCTCTCTCTGCCAGTCTTTCCCTCTCTTTCGATCCATCTCCCTCTCACTGTGTGGGGGTTAAAGACGAAGGGAATAGCATCATCCCTCCCCTCCAGGGAACTCATTAGATGTGATATACTCTACTGGCCACACAGAAGAGAGAGAGCAAGCAAGAGTAAGAGAGAGAGAGAGAGAACCCCCCCACACCCTTAGTATCTAAGTTTAAAGGATGGAGCCCTCAGCTACATGTTCTCCACACAAGAGAGAAAAATAGTGGCCAAAGGAAGCATGGGAGGATGGACAGATGGAAGAAGATAAGAGAAAATGTTAAGGTTAGAGGGGGAATGGACAAGAGTGTCAAAATGCAGTTTGTGTTTGAAAACAGCATCTTTGCAAAAAAAGAAAGAAAGTAAACGTTAATTTATACACAGTGGTGCTTGAAATTGTGTGAACCCTTTAGAATTTTCTACATTTCTGCACAAATATGACCTAAAACATCATCAGTTTTTCCTAAAAGTCCTAAAAGTAGATAAAGAGAACCCAGTTAAACAAATGAGACACAAATATTAGACTTGCTCATTTATTTATTGAGGAAAATGATCCGATATGACATATTTGTGAGAGAAGTATGTGAACCTCTAGGATTAGCAGTTAGTTTGAAGGTGAAATTAGAGTCACATGTTTTCAATCAATGGGATGACCATCAGGTGTGAGTGGGGACCCTGTTTTATTTAAAGAACAGGGATCTATCAAAGTCTGCACTTCACAACACATTATTGTGGAAGAGTATCATGGCATGATGTTGATGCTCATCAGAATGGAAAAGGTTATAAAACATCTCTAAAGAGTTTGGGCTCCACTAACCCACAGTCAGACAGATTGTGTACAAATGGAGGAAATGTAAGACCATTATTACCTCCTCAGGAGTGGCCGACCAACAAAGATCACTCTAAGAGCAAGGCGTGTAATAGACGGCAAGGTCATAAAGGACCCCAGGGTAACTTCTAAGCACCTGAAGGCCTCTCTCACATTGGCTGAATGAATGTTAATGTTCATGAGTCCACCATCAGGACAACACTGAACAACAATGGTGTGCATGCCAGGGTTGTAAGGAGAAAGTCACTGCTCTCTAAAAAGAACATCGCTGATCGTCTGCAGTTTGCTAAAAATCACATAGACAAGCCAGAAGACTATTGGAAGAATGTTTTGTGGATGGATGAGACCAAAATAGAATTTTTGGGTTAAATGAAAATTGTTATGTTTGGAGAAAGGAAAACACTGCATTCCAGCATAAGAAACTTATCTCATCTGTGAAACATGGTGGTGGTAGTATCATGACTTGGGCCTGTTTTGCTGCATCTGGGCCAGGACGGCTTGTCATCATTGATGGAACAATGAATTGTGAATTATATCAGAGAATTCTAAAGGAAAATGTCAGGACATCTGTCCATGAACTGAGTCTCCAGAGAAGGTGGGTCATGCAGCAAGACAACGACCCTAAACACACAAGTCGTTCTACCAAAGAACGTTTTAAGAACAGTTACCGGAAACGTTTAGTGGCAGGTATTGCTGTAAAGCAATATGTAACATTGGATTATTTCCCTCAAGAAATAAATGAGCAAGTATAATATTTTGTCTCTTTTAACTGGGTTCTCTTTACTACTTTTAGGACTTGTGTCCTAAAATCTAATTATGTTTTAGGTCATATTTATGTAGAAATATAGACAATTCTAAAGGGTTCACAAACTTTCAAGCACAACAGTATTGCAAGTGCAACTAACGTGCTTCACAAAAAAAGCATAAAAATATGAAAACGGAGATGAAACCAAGTCATATGACACAATAATGTAGAGACAGGATGCCTATTCCATGGGGAAAACAACTCGGCACTTCCCAATGGTTGACATTGCGGACTTCTCATGATTGGTTTTATATTAACATTGCAAATAGGACAAAAAGCTGTGGTGGATTGCACAGCAAATAAGATTAACTCCTGATTTAAGGTCGTACAGTAAACCAAAAACCAAAACATAGCCATAATTGTCTTACAGCTATCAACATATGTTCACTGTATGACATCCTGTTAGTATCCACAACTATGGGTATAGCAAATTTTTTATCTCGTAGGTTCAAATGCTAACTCATTCTCTGCGAATGTCTTGTTAAAAATAGTATCCAATTATTCAGATGATTATCCAGTAGTATCCGAAACTCCAGAGGGTTAAAAGAGCATTTAGCTAACATTATCAGAATTTAACATTTAGCTACCAGCTGGCTAACATGGTTTTCTTATTGTAAGAACTGTGAACATTAGATTTTCTAAAATATACCACCCACAAAATACACTGGTGAACATTTAAAAATGTTTTAAAACAAGTGTTAACCAATTTCCAATTCTTTTGAAACCTCGCAGAATGTTTTTCCCTTCAGTGATGCGATGCATTCTGTGTCTATACAGCAGAATAATAAATAATACAATAGTTTAGCTGTGCACAACTTTACAGTCTAAAGTAAACAAGTATGTCTTAAACCTTAGCTCTTAGACATAGACTTTAACCTTTAATTAGCACAGAACTTCACAATTCCACATTTCTGAATTGGTTTTAAAAATCAGACACTGGCCCACTGAGCAACTGTTGAGGTATACATAGTATATGTGTGTGTGTTTGTGTGTGTGTGTGTGTGTATGTGGGTGTGTTTGCCTTAGGTACCAGGTCTAAATTACTGTGGCTGCTTGTGGCGCGGAGGTCCCATCAGATTTACGAGTGTGTGTGTAATGGGAGTGCAGAGAGTTGAGGTGCTACCGAGGCATCCAATCTCACAGGCTCCATAACACCAATAAAATTCAGCCTCCAATCTACACAGACACCCACACACACAAAACCCAGCTGTTATACTCCAATACAGTACAATTCTGCCACAGTCCTGCAGCATTTCAGCTCCAGCATCTACACCAGAGCTTCTCACGCTTATGCAATTTGTGGTCCCAAGGGCACAGGTGGATTTACTCATACTGGGGCCCTCGGCAAAGGATAGAAGTGGATGTATGTTGGATATATATATATTTTTTTTTTTCATTAAGAGTCATGAACTTCACTTTTAACACCAGCATTCCCAGGTCTGCAGAAAAAAACCCTTCTTGTGAGCCATTAGAGAGGTAATGTGATGTAAATGAGAGTCTGTAAGGTTAGGGTGTAGGGTGTAGGGTGCTTCTCGTAGGGAGAGTATTGCTTTGGTATTTGGCCTCGGCCGCTCGGCTTGATTCGGCCTCGGCTGCTCACTCGTCTCGGCTCGTGTGTGTGTGTGTGTGTGTATACGCACGTGCAAGCCTGTAGCATGATTCCTGCTCTATTATTAAATACAAATAATATTTTCCTTTGTGGAAAGAGGACTTACCCTCAGTAAAACTGAGTGAGAGTCTCTGTGAGACTGAGTGTGTGACGACGCACTTATTTGCATGACAAGCGAAGCAGAGCAGCAGACAATGGCTGGTTAATGGCTCCAGCATTCCAGTGCGGGGGGAAGAGACGACTAAAATTTTCGTCAGTTTGGGAATTCTAGTGTTAAAAGTTCACTCAAAAATGTAGCCAAAGTCAAAAAGTTCATTTGTGTTCATAGTTTAATTCTGTTCATAATGCTGCTTGTCTTCAGGCTTTCTTGTGCGTCAGGCTTCCTTGTGGAACAATGGCATTGCTGACCGAGTTGATGCAGTGTGCAATGTACAGTCTGAACACCGACAGGCTGCCCTCCCACTTCTTCAAACTCTGCAGCAATGCTGGCAGCACTCATGCATCTCTTTTTTTAAGCCAACCTCTGGATATGATGCTGAACATGTGGGACTCAGTGTCTTTGGTTGACTCTAGCGAGGTCTGTTCTGAGTGGAACCCGTCCTGGAAAACCGCTGTATGACCTTGGCCAGTTAGCAATGGTGCAGTTAGCAGGGAGTTAGCAATCTTGTTATAGCCTAGGCCATCTTTGTGGAGAACAACAATTATATTTCTCACAGCCTCAGAGAGTTCTTTGCCAGGAGGTGCCATGTTGACCAACCAGTGACAAGCAAAACAGAATTGTACCCAAACCTCCAAATTTAAAAGCCCTGCTCAATAATGTGTCATATTAAGCTTCTTTGTTGGGCTACAATGTGAACCAATAGAACAGTCAATATGTGCCTACATTGTACAGTCAACCTGTTTTAGAACAATTACAGGAAGGGATGGAATAGTTCAGTAGTAGATTTTCATGAAGAGTATTTTTTAACTGGACAGCTGTTGGCTAAATGGATTGTGTTGCAGATCATCTTGCACTGGAAGAGATGATCAAGGTTTTCAGTCGTTTTTAAACATCTTAAAATATTGGTGCCACCCATCAGCTCAGGAGCTCCATCTGAAGGTTTGATGATTGGCTCATTGTTGTGTTGATACTACAAGATTATCAGCATGAAACCAGTTTTCTGTGATCTGTTATTATTATTATTATTATTATTATTATTAACGTTACACTTATATAGCACCTTTACAATTGACACACTCCATTCACACACACACCAGCGAGAAGTGGCAGCTGGTTGCGCACAGTGTACACGGAGGACTGCATCGAGGGGGATCACTCAGGGTGACCCAGCATATATACATACAAACATACACATTCATTTACACAAACCAGGGTAATTTTAGAGTAGCCAATTCACCTGATCTCCATGTTTTTGGACTGTGGGAGGAAACCGGAGTCCCTGGAAGAAACCCACAAAGACACGGGAAGAACATGGTAACTCTACTCAGATGGGGACTCGAACCCAAGACCTCAGCGCTGAGAGGCGAATGTGCTAACCAGTAAGCCACCATGCTGCCCAATTTGACCCTGCAGTTATCTGGCTATTGACTATAAGTAAGTGCACTCATTGTATTGAACCTTTTTCAGTTAAAATAATAATAAAAACATTCTTGGTAATCAATGGGCCTCAAACTTGTTGGAGCCATGGCCCCTATTATAAAGTACACCAAAGTATGAAGGCATGACCATGTTCTGCATGTGGAATTGAATTTTTCTGTATTCTATCATGTTTTCTTTCACTATATAAAAGACTACTATGTACTGCTGGAGGCACACAGGTTGGTAAGCATTTAGCATTGATTTATTTAATCAATAGTTTCAATAACTGAAAATGAGGGAAACTTGTGTTTTCTTGCTCAAATGATGGTTTGAATGAAACAATTTGGTCAATTTTCTTTACACTTGAAATTGATGCAATAAGCATTTTGAGATTAACAATGGTGTGTTGAGGCAAAATAGCTGCAAGCTAGTTTAAAGTGAATAATTCTGCATCATATATCTGCAGGCCAAGGCACTAGAATATAGTCTGTGGATACAATGTTCAGTACAGAGTGATTATGAACTCAGAAACAGCCTCATGTTCAAGCACTGGAAGTAGGCTATTGATTTTAGATAGGTGTTAGCGAGCGAGAGAGATAGAAGAAGGGGTAGAGAGAGAGAGTTCATGTGTTTGTTTTCGACAGTAATGACCCACATCAGTCTAACCTGAAGCCGAAGAAAAAAACGAAAGCAGAGCAGGTCCAGGCGAGGGGTTGGGCCGACCTCAATTCGGCATGATTAAACTGATAAACTCCAAATGATCAGCCATCTTCCATATGTCTCTGTGCCATCTCCCATCAATTTATCCCTCTCTCTGCCTCTCTCTTTCTCTCATCCTCCTAGAAATATGAGTCGTCTCTTCAGTCTTAGACACTCGTGATAAATCTCTCCCTCTACCATTTCACCAAAAATCAATGGCTAATTTGGCCGCATCACTTTATGGGCCAAGTGTGGGTGCAGGTATACACATACACACAAGTTAATAGAATCCACCATCTTCCTCTCTCACATATCCCAGCAGGTGGCATTTACTGAAATATAGAAATGTGAAGAGCTACATCCGGCTATGATAAACTAGGCATAGCAAGTACAATGCTAAATCAGAAAAAGGTAGTGCTAATTTACTTTCATCAATACATACAGTATGAACCCAATATATTTCACGTTTTCCCGTACGGTTTACCACTTTGTAATGTTGTCATTCCTTCTCATCACTTAAACAAGACATTTTGACACTGAGAATAGATAGTGATTGCCCTGCAAACACATCTTAAGGTGTGCAACAGTACAGGGTTGTCATATTTTTCATTACAAAATTCTCTACACATTCTCTATTGGGGACAAGTCAGGAGTGCAGGCAGGCCAGTACAGTACTCATACACTCTACATCCAAAGTAATGCCTTTATAATATGTGCAGCATGTGCTTTTGCATTGTCTTGTTGAAAAAATCATGAACGTCCCTGGAAAAGATGTCATCTTGAAGGCAGAATATGTTGCGCTAAAATCTCAATGTATTTTTCAGAAGTGTACTGTAAATGACCTTTGCCAAAGGCACTTTGGAAACTTCATACCATAACATACCAAAAAAAGATGTGGAACACTGATACTGACCACAGTACACATTTCCACTGTCTGATGGTCCATCTCAGATGCCTCCAAGCCCAGAGAAGTCAACGCCACTTCTGGACATGTCTACCATAAGGCTTCTGTTTTGCCCAGTAATGTTTTAAGTGGAATTTGTCAACATAACTCTGTATTGTAATGCTTGACAAAGGTTTGCCAAAGAAATCTCTTGCCCATGTAGTTATATCAGCTATTAATGAAGGACGGTTCTTGATGCAGTGCTGTGTAAGGGATCCGAAATCACAGGTGTTCAGCTTAGGCTTCATCCTTGCCCACTGAAATTCCTCCACATTCTTTGAATCGTTTAATATCATGTACACGGTGTTAACTGTTCCTCTATGGAGGAACTTTGAGGAAATGTTTTTAAACATTTCAATAATTTTCTCACATTTGTAAACAAACTGGAGAGCCTCTGTCCATCTCCCCAAAGACTCAGCCTTTTGTGGATACTGCTTTTGTACAAAATCATGATATCACCTGTTGACATGATTTGAAATGTCATCATTATTTTTTTTACCTCATTACTAGCCCTAAATAGCCCCCTTCTCAACTTTTTTTGGAATGTATTGCCGGCCTGACATGCAGGAATGGATGTAGTAACAAATTAAATGAAGGTGACCAGACAAAACATGAAATATCTTGGGTTCATATGGTCTGCAATTAAATAAAAGTCAAAGTAAATGTAAAAGTCTCTGCAATATTATTTTTTTCCATACTGTCCCAAATTTGTTTTCTGATTTGGGATTGTAAGTGAATAGGGAGCTGCCTTCTGGCAAATGAGATAGCCCCAATCAATGAACTAGTCAAGGCCACAATTTATTAATCCATTTAAGACGCTTCCTCACCTGGCGCTCATAAATCCCACCATCCGTTAGCATCTGTGGAGATGGTGGGATGAGCACCATGAGAAATGGATGAGGAGGGTAATTGGCAAAAAGTCATTATTTTGTTAAAAAATGCCATGACAGTGTTTTTGCTTCTTTAATTATAGAACTGGAGATGCAAAGCTAATGTTGCTAACTTTTAATAGTCACCAGAATAGAAGTATATAAAAAATAAATAAAACATAATTTTATATAGACTGATATACTGTGAACCTCAGTCACTGTTGTCTCCTGCTTCAGATATAAATGAACAAACCTACACCAGCCTCACATCCACCATTACAATTTCAGTTCCCACATGAGATGTTATCTCAACACCTTCTATTTGAGTGTTTTTTAAATTTTATTTCTAGCATTTTTGCCAATTTTTCCCCCTCCCAATGTAGTAGTGACCAATTAACCCATCCCATCCACTAGGGACTCTCCCCATCACTTTGCAATGTCCCTGACTCTAGCCTCTGATGCATGTGATAAGGACACCACCTCTTTTCCTACTACTGTAGATACAAGGGGAGCCAACACACTCAGAAGAAAGCGCAGGATCCCAAGCTCTGATGGACCAATCAGTAGATGCCTGAGGCAGCAGACATTGTAGTGTGAAAGTGATGAGGAGAGAGCATCATCGACCCACCCAGGGAGAGCACAGACAATTTTTGCCCTCTCTGGCCACAGCTGTCGATGGCGAACAGCATTACCGAGATTTAAACTCACGATCATCCTTTCATACACAGTAAATCTGCCTGTGTTAAATCAACACTATTATAGTTAAATTAACACCGAGGGTGTCAAAATGTAACACTCCCAGTGTTAATTTAACTCTAATAGTGTTGATTTAACACTGGCAGATTTACTGTGTAGTGTCAGCATCTTAGCCCGCTGAGCCACTCGGGGCCCATCTCTATTCACCTCTCTCACACACTTCTCTTCCATACCAAGCATGCCTCTTCCCACTCCTCTCTCTCTTTGTTCATCAGCCCATTTCAACAGAAGCTGTTTTTATTTTCCACCGATGCAGTTTTGGCAGCACAAAATACTTAAAAAATCAATCATGCTACCAAAAGCATGGTCTTTCAGGAGTAAATATAACTGTGTATAACTCTGTGGGCACTGGATCAAAAATAATTAAAATCTAGGTTTTTTTTATTACATATGCACAAGCCAATCAACAGAGCTGCTGCCATTAAGATGTTATTACTCACGCAAGGTTGGGCAAATGTCCTCTCCACACCAACTATTTAATTAATAACAGCTTTTCTCCTCACTAACCTCCTCCCTCCTGCCTCTTCACATACTGTGAAAATCATCATCATCTTTCTCGCATCTCTCTACTTTTCCTTCACATCAGAGTGGTTTCATTTCCCACATGTCTCTGTTCTTTAGCATCAGTCAGTGTCTTGTTGTAAATCAACCAATCAGAGGAGAGCTTTAAATTATTAATGAGCTCCATAAAAGGAAAAGCATTCAATTTCAGAAACATGCAAAATCATAACGCTCTCCATGTCAAATCACATCTGGGCATTTTTCATTCTGTCGAAAGTTACAAATCTTAGATGTAGACTAAACAAAATAAACTGTCTGAATATTTCTGGGTTTTTTTTTTTATTTTTATTAAATACATCATGGTTGGTCTATTAGTGAGTTACAGTGAATACATTTACTAGCAATGCACCAACGGAAACATTTCCGTAAACCAGTATAAAACTAGTAACTAAACTATTTCCCAAAATAAGTCTTGTAGTTAGTCAGAAATGAATGTCTTTTAAGTAGGTTTGGCATCATTCAATTTAACAACATGAATTTAATTGATTATTCTTTTATATTTGTCTATAAAACAAATGCTAGAAAATTACAACACAAGGCAATAATATATGAATATGTATGAAGATGCATGTGTTACATATTTACTAGTATTTAACCAAAAAAATAAACAATTTAGCAATTTAGCAATGAATGATGTAAGCCATATGAATGTGTGAGTGTCATTGGCTACAGACACTGAAACACTTTATAATTCTTCTGGTAATTGTGAGACGGTCCCTAACTTTTCCCAAACTCAAACTGTGCTGGTGAATCTGTGTTTTGTTAACTGGTGACGAAAAGCAGAATTAACATGATCCCTCTGGATCAAGTCTGCAGTTGGAAATTAGAAAAAGTAACATAAATTGTCGATTTGGTATAAATTGTTGCATCTTTTCAGTTATTGTATACAATGTTAATTTTGCCATTTTCAGCCAAATAATTTAGGTTGCCATATATTCTTTGCATCCCCAAATGAATGTCTAAATTTTAATAAGGATCATTAGGTTTCATAAAAGGAATTTAATAGATTATTTTTTATATTTGTATATAAAACAAATGTTACAAAATTATAACACAAGGCAATAATATGTGACCCCGCCAGGGAAAACCAGGCCAAAGTCACTGGGCAATTTACTGAGATATCGTGTCAATATCATGTCACTCACATCAGCGACAAAACTTAGCCACTCAGTATTATTGCTGTAAATGAAAGATAACAGTCTCAGATATCTATCAGAGTACATATTTTGATCAAAAACAAAACTTAAATTCACTAAAAAGTTGTTTTGAAAAAAACTAATAAAAAAAAGACTTTGGCCTGGTTTTCCCTGGCGGGGTCACATATATGAATATGTATGAAGATGCATGTGTTACATTATTACTAGCATTTAACATAAACAAAAATAAACAATCATGAAATTGGCTAAAATGAATGATATAAGCCACATGAATGTGTTGTGTGTGTGAGTGTAATTGGCTACAAACACTGAAACACTTTACATTTCTTCTGGTAATTGTGAGACGGTCCCTAACTTTGCATATTGCTGCCAGCTTACACCAAACTCTACCTACTGTATACTGGTGAATCTGTGTTTTGTTAACTGGTAAGGAAAAGCAGAATTAAAGCTCCCCTCTGGATCAAGTCTGTATTCAGGAATTAGAAAAAGGTAACAGTGTCATGAAAATGTCACTGTTTGGTATAAATTGTTGCATCTTTTCAGTTATTGTATACAGTGCTGTTTTTGCCATTTTCTGCAATTTATTTAGGTTGCCATATATTTTTTGCATCCCTAAAATGTACCCATATCTCATCAAAGTTGGAATGTGTATGTCATTACTGTCGTAATCATTATGTAAATGTTTGCGAATCTTACATCAGTTATTGTTGTCCACACCGTGTGCTGTCCAGGGTCCTGAACTGTGCTCGTTACACTTTAAATGAAATAGTGTTCTGTCCAATAACACTTAGTGGTTCACATTTAGTTAGACTTGATTCAGGACCTAGTGGAGGATGATGCATTCATATATTACTCATCAACAGATTGAATTCCGAATGGAGCATCTTCATTTTGTTCAAAGCGGGACGGGAATATTACAAATCAGACCATACGTCCTGAATACCGTCTCTTAGCCGTATTGACTCAAACTCCAGAGCCATTTGTACACTTGGAGACTTGAGAGAAAACACACAATAGCATCTGCTCTAAAGAGGATGTATGTCTGATTCAATGGGCAGTTTAAAAGAGAATCCTATCTCATGTCCAATAGAGAAGCCTTAATGGATGCAACGGTTTGTAGCCCTTGAGCAAAAGGCACCCACCATTAGCCTATTGACTTAAGCTTGGCCCATCTTGAGCCATAACTAAAAGCAGCTGTGGAGAATGCACAAAGCTATTTGGTTCATCCTGCTGTGTAGGCTTCCCCCATGTGGGCATGGCTGGTTTCCATCTCAGTGCTGCGCCACATGGCTGAACTGATGAATATTCAACACCGCATACATACGTGCTGAGGTTTCTCAGCTCATAAATATGCATGAAGACCTTTGGGCATCTTTGGCTTGGTCCACTCCTCTTAGGGAGGGTTACCCTGAATATGTGTATGCTACATTTTAAGCCTCGACAGTATTAAAAGTCACAACAGCGATGCTCCAATCAAAAACGCAGTTGTTAATAAATGATAGATGTAACAAGTATAAAATAAACAAGAACAGCTGTCACTACCAGAAGTTTGTGGTAATTCAGTATCATTTTCACTGTAAAGGACTAAAAAAGATGCTGTGAAAAGGGTTAATCATATAGAATGTAAATGAAATGTAATTATTATGTAATTAAACATTTATATAAAGTTATTACATTGGAATTGGTGTGGGTATCAAGAACCAATCAAGTTCCTGCCTGATCAGTACCAAAATATTCAATTAACAAGATTTTCTCATCACTAAGCTCTCAAACACAACTCTTACTTACAGTGCAAATCATCAATGATCCTCCTCTTATCTTTCTCTGTTTGGTCTTCAGCTCTTTGCTCCACGAGAGCGGTTTCCCTTCACACCCATTTTCTGGTACCCAGTGTCTGCTGGAGCCTCGTTGAAAATCAGCCAATCAGAGTAGCGCTCAAGTAATTATTCATGAAGATACCATAAAAGGCAAAAGAGTCTGTTTTAGGGAAAAATGCCAACTTATAACCTTTTTAAAAGGTCATTTAAAATGCAATTGGGTACTTTTCATACATTAAAAATAAGGGATACATTTCACAATTTTTTGTTTTTTTCAAACTGACTTTTCACATGATCATTGTACTCAATTTCAGTGAAACACTGGGAAAGAAAGTGTTTTTACAGTGCAAACAAACCAAACCGAGCTTCAGCTGATCAGGACAGAGACCACCTCTTTTGGTCAGATTATTTGGTCCAGACTATGGTGCTTTTTAGACATGCCGCTTTGGTTCAGACCAAACTGAACACTCAGACTGTCCAGATCAGTTAAGGTAGGTGTGAAGGCAGCCGAAAGCTAACTGAAAGTGAAAGTAAAACTCACAGTTACTGTGATGTTCCATTAAAGAAAACACAAATGTCTCCATTTTCAGAAGACAGGAATGACATGTTGTATGAAGACAAAGATGAAGACTACAGTGGTAACCCTACTTACAAGTTTAATCCGTGCAGGAGCCGAGCTCGTTAGCTGGTTTGCTCGTTAGCTGGATGCACTTTCCCCATAAGAATACATGTAAAACTGATTAATCCGTGTCAGCCGGCCAATATACAGTATACTTTAATATGTAAATAATGTGTTTATATGGGTTTTTAAAACATAAAAGAGACGACGACGGCAGGAGGACAGGAGGAATCGGCGGTCGGATGTGCTCGTGGCAGCAGCAGAGAAAATACAAAATTTTTGGGTATATTTGTGTAATAAATGTATAATTTCATATGACATAT
>BRDA01075210.1:0-30230 GCA_036984385.1 Crenuchus spilurus | reverse complement strand
AGGTCCATTGCTCATTATAAGGTTCATTGCTCATCGCATTTAATCAGTAAAATGTATCTAACTTTCTTGTTCACTACCTTTTGCTACCTTAGTGTCACTTTCACTAGCACTTTCACTTTCGGTCAAAGGTAATGACTGACGTCTTCTTCTACACTAGCATCTAGGGGATGCTACGACCACAGCGCCCCTAGTGGTTGGCATACTTGAACTAATTTACGCTACTCGTTACTTGGAATATTACTCGTTACCTGGAACAAAAATATTCCGAGATCTCGACTCGTTACCTGGAATACTCGTTATACTTGATATACTTTCTACATTAATGGTTATAAACTCTATATGGACTCTCCAATCTAAAAAAAACAATCAACAAAACTGTTTAAAACGTCAGATAAAGCAAATAAGTAACCTCACTACTTTGTCCGCTATGAAGGACACTGGACATTAAACTGCTTAGACAGACAAATGAAGAATAAGGAGTCTACAGTGGAAGTCTTTACGCTAAAGGAATAGACATGAAAGCCTATATGCCAACATGGCAAATAATACATGAAAGCTAGTAGCTACCAATTAGAATTGCACCATCCATGTGCAGTACAGCGTCAGCTTTTATTCATGCCAGATATGTTAGCATATTGCTTTAAAGTAGTTCAGGGCCAGGGAGAGTCATATCGGCACAATTCCACAGACTAACCGATTGAGTTGCTCTGCTGGATGTGGAGCTACAGCTGTAAATAATGTATTTGGGCGAAGGGACAGTTCATTGGATCTACAAAGCAGTAAATAGATCAAAAGGCCAAACCTTGGCTGCTCTCGCTCTCAAGGCTCTCCCTGTCAATTTCAGCATGTTTGCCCATTACCTTAGTCAGTGGCAATGAGCGGTGCTGACTGCATATAGAGTCTATTTATTTACATTATAACTAATGTATAAGTGTTTGTATTGCCTTAATAGACTAAAGCTATAGAAAATGACCCTGTGTCCTAAACCCAGGAGCCCTTGTCCTGGTGGGGATCAAACTCAATGTGCTCAAAGCAGCCTCAATGTGTAATTTAGCACATAATATTGTTTTCATCTGACGATTTAAGTACAAGTAGGAACCAGTAAGTATTTTACTGAATCATATGGTGTAAGAACACTTTGTTATTTGGGAATTACACAAAATTACAGGGAGTTATGCTCAGAAACTGGGCTGTACTATAAGTGTTACCTCGTATGCTATAGGATGGTTTGTGTATAAGTGCGCTAACAAGGGTTTTCACCTCGACCCTCCATGTTTTATGCAGCTTGTGCATCTGAACCTCATTTCCACGCAGTCCCTCAGCTGTGGTGTAGCATTGATTTCCTTCATTCCATAAAAAAGGCTTTGAGAAAATAGGGAGGAACATTCAGATAACATCCAGCACTCCATGAACCTCGTCTCTCATTGATCTGCAGCTTTCAGATTGAAACGGTACCCACGGGAGGAACGGGAGAGAGGAATAAAAGCAGGATACCACTTTACGCCTCGACAGAATGAGACTGATGCTGCCCATTGTCCTGTGATTCTTCCGTTCCTTTAAGCAGGGAAAGGAAAATGTTACCCCTGCTTGCTGAAAAGGACGTGAAGCAGCAGACACTGGGATAGATAGTGTGTGTAAATTAACATAATGAGTGAACAAGGACATTCCCTAGCCTGCTAGCTCACATCAACTGATCAGACATTAGTCCTCATTAAAATACATATATGGTGAAAGTAGCAATTTCATATTTTCAATGAATCAAAGATTTTCTACCTTGCCTGCTAATATGAGCATCTCTATGGTTCTTTATAGATGGACAATAAAAAAAGCAAAAAATAAAAAACAAAAAAAGTACCATGATGGTACTACCATGGTTTTTTGAACACTACACAATGCAAGGGCGTAACTATGGGTCCAACATTGGGGGGGTTGAGCTCATTTACTTACTTACTTACTAATCATTTACTTTTCTAAAAGGATTCAGGAGATTTTGGGTTAACCGTATTAGAAATACATTGTAATGCTTTTACTGTGTATTTATTTAACTTTCTTTGTATTTACTCTGCAATTAAGAAATGCGGAGCTAGCTAACGGAGCTAGCTAAAATACCTGAACGGGTATTCATAGTGTGTCTGATACACAGCGGCATAGTTATTCAATCATCAGCTAATAATACATTTACATTTACCTCATTTTGATTTTTCCACTTTTTACAAGGCGGTGTTGTCGACCAACAATGAAAATAGGTTTTTTGTCCACTTTTTGGTGCTCTTTTCATTTTTTCTTACGACACTCACTCCCCCAGCAGCTGCTTGCACAAGCAAGCAAATGGTCAGGGTTGCCAGGTTCAGCATAAAACATCCAGCTCAAAGTCAGTCTAAAACCCGCCCTTCAGAAGCTTAAACTATGTTTGAAGCAAATGGCAAAACAACTATGAGTGAACGACTTAGTATTTTATTTATACGGGATTATTTTTTTTATTACGCTTGAATTTTCACCCGCGCCTGGATTTTCAAACAAGTCCAATTTGGCGTGAAAACCACGAACCTGGCAACCCTGCAAAATGGCGAGCGCTGCTGCTTGGTGGAGGTTGAATGATACCAAATTTTTGTGGGGAAAGGGGGGTTTACATTACCAAATGATTAAACATGCTAGTATTTTACCCAAAATTGATCATGAATAAAGAAAATTAACAAGTTATTCATGAAAGATGTTTTTGTAAATTGAAATTATGTGACTTTATTGGGGAGGTTATAGTGATTGGATCAGATTATTGGGGGGTCCCCCCCCCCCCGCAAATTACGTGCATGACACAATGTAAAAAAATTCACTGTAAATTAACAGTAAAATACTGGCAGCAGAGACCAAGCAGGATTAGCATTAGCTTGCACATGAGCCAGCTAGCTCAACACCATGAAGCTGCTAACATTAGCTAGACTAGATACTTTCTTAGCTAATGTTCCATTTATCAATGACACGTTTAACAGGTAGCAAAACAAAACATTTCATTAACATAATTTCCATCTTAATGACCCACAGGAGAAATTTTACAGTCTGTGGTCATAACTAAACAAGGATTAGCATTAGTAACATAACCATGTAGTACTGGTTTTCTTAGCTATATACAGCGCCCTCCATAATTATTGGCACCCTTAGTTAAAATGTGTTAAAAGCCTTAATATAAATGCATTTTTTATTGCAGAAGTATAATCTCACTCTGCAAAATTTTAGAAAAAAGCAACCTTCAACTCAAGTGAAAAAAAAAATAAATAAAAAATCCTGACTAAGAAATAATTATTTCCCATAATTAACAACAATAAGCAAGCGTTAATAACAACAATTTCTTAGAAATAAATGTATTTGAACCATTTATGTCATTTCTACTGTAGTTTATAAAGTGGATCAAAGTATCTAAGAACCTTTAATTAGTAATTAATCATTTCCTGTTTCCCTGGGGTATAAATATGGCATTACACAAAGACCTATTTCTTTTACTCACTCTTAAACATGGGAAAGACAAGAGAAGACACTATTCAAAGATGTGTGTCGATCTTCATAAATTAGGCAATGACTACAAGAAAATAACCACTCACCTGCAGATGACCTGAAAAAACAGTATCTTACTATTGTAATTTGGCTGTAATTTTACAGCAGTTTTTAGAAGGACTCACTTTACTTCATTGGTAGTAGTACTGCCAATAGTTAATCTAAAACATGGAACCTATTAGCACTATGTCTAATGCCAAACATGAGCTAGAGAGACATAAAGCGCACCAGCATTGAGCTGTGGAGCAGGGGAACTGTGTTCTATGCCCCATCCAGTACTTTTGGGATGAGTTGGGGGAGTTGGGGATGAAGTGGGGTGGTGATCATCCAACATCCTGACCTCACTTACACTCTTGTTGATGCAATGCTTCAAAATCTTGTAGAACATCTTCCCTGAACAGCAGAAACAGTTCCACCAACAATATCCCAGTACCTTTGTCCATACAAGTGTGTGCAGCAATACTTAATTCACAGTGAACTCGGAAGGCAGACGGAACAAGGACACTGGGCATTCTCTGACTACTTCATTAATCAATCAACCAACTTAGCAAATTCATCTAATTAACTACTAATTACACATCTGGGCATTACGCCAATGCACGTTCACTTCTTGACCCCGAAATCCAAGTCACGTAGCCTGAACTGTGAGATGAGAGTCCACTTCAATCGCACGCTCTCTGTCTACACACACACACACATACACACACACTTTAGCTTCCCTACCAGTGCGAGGTTTTGGCCCAGTTCTTCAATGGTAAGCCCAGCAGTGAAGGTGTCTTCCACTGGAGCCGTCTCACAATGTTGATGCATGCTGTTCTTAATGCTCTCCTGCCAGCCTTGTTTGCGGTCTAGTGCGGTACGCCAGGCCCTTTGAATCCTGGGGGAAAAAAAACAATTTGAGATGATCCTTTAGTCCCTTAAAACCTATGTTACCTCCAAATGGGTCTACACTTCAATTACCTACATACATATTCATTTCACAGCAGTACCAGCTGGACTGTGTGATTTTTTTAGCCTAGGAAAGACAGGAACAGAAGTTCTGTTAGTGTAAGTTTGAGATTGATTGGCATTAAAATGATTTATTTTTCACTTTGCTTTAGTTTCACTGTTTTAACGATGCATTATAAAAGCTAATAGTAATTAACACAGGTAGGACAAACCATTTCATATTGTAAACACAGCTGCATTTCGTACTGTAAACACAGCTGCATTTTTTGCTAATTTCTTTTTTGGGAAGATTATTTATTATCACAGCCACCTCCTTGTATCTAAACTCTTGAATACATACAATGGCATGCAAAGGTTTGGGTACCCCTGTTAAAATGACAGGTTTTTGTCATTTAAATCAAATAAAAGAAAAAAATCATTTTAGAACTATTCCGTCTCCAATGTGACCCCTAATCTGTACAATTCCATTGCAAAACAGACTGAAATCATATATAATCATATAGGAAAATAATAATAATGAACTAGAATAATGTGGTTGTATACGGACTCCCAAAATGAATACTTTGTAGAAGTGCCCTTTGAATTTATTGAACTTTCAGTGTTCTGGGGTAGAAGTCTATCAGCATGGCACATCGTTACTTGGAAATCTTTGCCCTATCTTCCTTGCAAAAGGAGTCCAAGTCTGTCAGATTGTGAGGGCATCTCCTGTGTACAGCCCTCTTCAGGTCAACCCACAGATTTTCAGTTGTATTTAGGTCTGGGCTCTGGCTGGGCCATTCCAAAACTTTGATCATCTTCTGGTGAAGCCACTGGTGGACCCCTTATGCACCTATGGTTGGAAAAATGTTGCCAAAGTGCCCAGGTAGGTGCCCCTCTAATTGAGAAGTACCCCTCAAGTGGGAAAAATGTGCCCATTTGTTTTCCTACCCGTGCCCTTCAAACATTGAGTCCACCACTGGGTGGCATTTGTTTGTGAATGTGGATGTATGCTTCCACAACTGTGCTGTAAAGATAAGACTTTGCTAGATCCCTGTTCTTCTTTTAGGACTTTTAGTGAACTACGGAATTAATAATGAGCCTTAAGTTCACCATTAATCACTAGGCAGGAGCACAATTTACAACAATATTATAGGAAACAAACTGTGTATCTGTAATAGTTGAATGCAGATGTTTTCTTTTAAAATGAATAATTATTTGAAGTCAATGAAGCTACATACACATTGGCCTTTTTAATTATTTGTCCTACATTTGCATCTTTCCATCATTTTGTATGTCATTAGAGAAAACTGTTGTCACTGTTACATTAGCTGGCTAGATACATAACAGTTAGACTAATTGGTTCTTAGCGAAAAACATAAACAGCAACACTTTATGAGATTTAGATTCTTATCCAAGACGTGCCAACTGAAGTTGATATGTCATTTGGACATGGTTACTTGGTCACTATAAACATGCAGATGCATGACAGCTTTGCATTAGTGAAATTACGCTGTATATAAGTGATGAATCTAACCAAACATTATATGGCTTTACTTATCACATAGACTGTATATGAGAACTGGACACGACAGCAGTAGAAAAGTGAGGCCAAAGCCTCCCTAGTGGTTGGTTTCAATACAATTTTAAACCCCACCCACATCCGTTTTATTGAATGGGAGCTACAACCAACTTTGAAATTAGTTTCCTCATTCAGTAATTTTTTGTCAGTTATGTTGTGTTTATTCAATAAGCTGTACATATGCTAATGAACCCTCCAGGATTATTCTTTATGATAATTGTCTTACAGAATTTATTTGGAGATATTTAAAGGGGTGTGGTTGACAGCTTGGTTGAGTTAACTGACAGCTAATTGTGATGGTCGCGGACATTCTCCTCGTGACTCTTCATCGCAGCTAATGCTAGAATAACAGCTCGGCTTATTTTACATTCTGTGCTCTGTTAATATGACTGTATCTTCACTTTAAAGTTGCTGAAGAGGAGTGTTGTCTTGTTCAGTAGTAAGTTGTACTAAGATACTCAAAAGGGGCGTCACTCCAACAGAAGGAGGCGGAGTTTGGGCAGTCGCAAAGATTCAACCTCTACTGCATTTGCTTTGGTAGTAATTTGTATCTAATGCTCAAACTATATGGCGGCATCCATTTGGGATATTTTATGACTTCAAAACATCACAATTTAAGTAAACAGAAGCATAGTGTCCAGTTCTGATATACAGTCTATGTCACATAGCATCATACAGCATATGATGGACATTTTCCAGCAATCACTACTACATAATGGCTCTCAAAACAGCAATGTATGCAGCAAATGAAGCCTAGGTTCCCATTTTATGCCACTGCATGACATCACTGAAAAAGAAAACTGCCCTTCAGAACCAGACAGTGTTTATCTGTAACCTTAATACATGAACAATCTAGAAACTAAATCAGATTATCTTGAATCAATAACACTATAATT
This sequence comes from Crenuchus spilurus, assembly GCA_036984385.1. Taxonomy (NCBI): domain Eukaryota; kingdom Metazoa; phylum Chordata; class Actinopteri; order Characiformes; family Crenuchidae; genus Crenuchus; species Crenuchus spilurus. The sequence goes on along the minus strand of BRDA01075210.1, from coordinate 23,282 downwards.
ACAGTATAAACACTCGGTGTAAAACATCATCCGGTGGGAAAAAAAGAAAGAAAAGAACAACCGCTTCCTTCTGGTGCCTTTAGCCCTGACCTGAGCGACCTTGTGAAACCCTGAGAAAGTAATTTATATCGACTACATAGAATGACTCCTGGACAAATTCAATTACAGGCGATCGTGCACAGGTTCTGAAGCAACGTGTTTGTTGTTTGTTTTGTTCTCGCTCCATCACAAACACAGCCTTCCAGAACTCATATTTCTCTGAGGGGGGCGGGTGCAGGAGAGTCGCTCACCTGCCGATGAACCCTAATCCAGCCTCGGAAACCCAATCAAGGCCTGAATTGCATTAGCGTCAGCCTGGGATCGATAGTCGTGAGGACAAGAGAAACACGCTTAAATTATCCTAAGAGATCACAGCAATAATGACACCGAGAGGAGAGCAAAGAGGGAGGCTGGAAAGTTCAAGACGACAAAGCAAACAAAAGAGGAATACAACCTAAGATCAAACCACTCTGCTGGGTTAAACGTGTGTCACGGATTACATTGCTTTCTTTTTTCAGAGCAAAAGCTTTCACAGTTAAAGGCACTGTACACAACTCTGGAGAACAACTTGCTAATGGTAAAACAAACGCACAACTCCCTTCAGTGCTCCTTCAGAAGCTCCACCCGCAAGAGTCACGCATGTAATGACACCAGACTTGCAAACTAGAGTGTTGCCAAGTCCGCTTATTATAAGCGACTTTGGGCTTGTTTTTTTTTCTAAAGTCGCTTGCAAATCTCGTGAGCTACAGGTTGCGATTTTTTGGGCTTGTTTTTGAACGTGAAGTTGCTTATTTGGGCTTGACTTTCTTTCCGAGTGAAACTCTTTGATTATCTCCCAGCTACCCATAATAAAGCAAAAGAAGAGTGGTTTGGCCCTTCCAAGCCCCCGTTTCCTGTTGACCAGTCACACACCCAAACACACAGCAGGCAGCGCCCAGAGGGATGAGGCAGCATAAGAATGAGCTCGAGTAAGTAGGGAAAATATGGAAAAAATTCTAATAAAGAGTGGGAAAAAGGGATCGCACTGAAAGAATGGCTCCGACCTCAGATGGGAGATGCAAAATGCACAAAATGCAGAGCTTAAAAGATTATAAGTTAGTTTACATTTTTAAGTTATTCAAAATTTTTATATTAAAGGTATTTAGCATAATTTTGCTGTTATTTATGTATAATGTCATAATAAATGTTTACCTTTATACTGTTTAAAAGCAGCCTCAGTTTTACAGAACCGGGGTTGCCAGTTGGGTTGAATGCAGTTGAATCTTGCATTAATATAAAGACATTTTAGAGATACTAGGTGTTGTCACAACTTAAAAAAATGGTTTGTCCACTTACCTTAATCCATCAGCCAGATATAGTACCAGTCAAAGGTCTGGACACATCTTCTCATTTAATGTTTATTTTTTTTCCTACATTGTAAATAAATACTGAAGTCCTCCAGACTATGAAGGAACACATAATGAATCATGTAGTAAACTTAAAAGTGTTAAACAAACCAAAACATGTTTTAGATTCTTCAAAGTAGACACACAACTGATGTCTCAAACACATTAAGAGGCAATAAATGCAAGTCATGAACTCTTGACAAGACACAGCTGTTAACTGAAAGCCATTCCAGGTGACTACCTCATAAAGCTGACTGAGAAAATGCCAAGAAAGCTGCATCTAAGCTAGAGGAGCCTACTGTGAAGAATGTCAAATATAAACATGTTCTGGTTTGTTTACTTGTTTGTTTACTAAATAATTACAGATTTATTTATTCATAGTTTGGATGACTTTAGTATTAATCTACAATGCAGAACATTTTTAAATCATGAAAAAACACTGAATGTCCAGCCAGTGTGTCCAAACTTTTGACTGGTACTGTCTTGCTTTTTTTACAGCTGGAGCTGCCAGGCTCAAATCTACAGTCACCTAAATAGCACGGCCGTTTCTGTCAAAATACTTCAGCAAACATGGGTCTTGGCCTTACAGCCCCAGTTCTAAGCTAAAAAAGCAAAACTTGGACTCCATCCCAGAAAGGATGAAGACTCAGGACCGAGCTCAGCTGATCAATGGCAGCTGATCGTCATCTGCCAGCTGTAATAGGGCCGAGTGTTAATTACACCCACCCGCCAGCGTGCCAGTGTAAAGGTCTCAGACCTACTCCCATGTGTGCTCATATGGTCCATAAGTGTTTTTATAGACATAGCCTGATTATTTTTCACCAGGTACAATAATGTAAAGTAGTACTGATTTACTAGTGCAGCTTTAAAAAATAGAATATTGTGAATAAGATCATTTTATATTCATATTCATTACATATAAAGTGACATATTTCAAACCTTTTTTTAAGCTGATACTGTTTCAGTACTCAAATTCCCAAAATAAATATTCTAATATATATATTATATTATATATTATATCATATATATTATATATACATTATAACTCTGGGTTTGAATGTTCATACTGCTTTATAATTGTAATAAGACCTTTATAACCGTGCAGAACATTATTTGCTTATAATGCATTATAATGAATTATAACATTAATGTTATAACATGTTCATAAGTCATCAAACCCAGAGTTATAATGTATAATTAGAGCCTCATGATGCATTATTAGAGTTCATAAGTATGCTTATAAAGCATTATTACCAAGTTATAAAGAGTTTTTTTTTAATACTCAATTTTGCCCCCCTGCACACTGCCCCCATCTGGAAAGGTCAGGTAAAGCACTTCAATGCTAAAACACTCACACTATGGCCTTGCTCTCCCACTCCAGCTGCTGCTCCCGGTGACGGGGGCCGTTATCTTCCCCCTCAGTCTGCGGATGGCGGTTCCTATGACAACAGACAGTAGACAGGACAGGGCACAGAGGGAGCAGCACATTGTGAAGTTGGGAGATTAGCGTTTGACACAAAACATCTAAAACAGCAAAGCCTTATTCCAAAGTCACTCATTCCAGGCCATGAGAATGAGAAGTCAAATGTCTTTAATGTCGGTATGATGGCATCTGTGATGTGCTTGTTAGATGTTTGTAAATCTCTTATCTTAAAAGGTATCTTTCTCACCTCTCCATCTTGGACCCTCCCATTCCTCCACCACTGTGGTTGCAGAAGCGGTGATACTTGCGTCCTTCGTCCTAAAACAAAACAAACCAGCGGTCAATACCACTCAGAAATATCATCTCAGAAACTTTATAAACGCTGGTAGTGGTAGTGTTCTAAGGCAATATTTTGAGAGCCGAGAAAATAACTTCACCCCAGTCCTCTGCAGTCCAGTCCCTATTATATATATATACATATATATATATAAAATTACTTTCTCTGATGAAACCCTCTTCAATATTTTGGGACATTGTAAAATGATTGTCCAGACAAGAAAAGGTGGGCGCTACCATGAGTCCTGTGTCATGCCAACATTAAAGCATCCTGAGTTCATTCATGTGTGGGGTTGCTTCTCTTTTACAACAGTGGGTTCGCTCAAAATTTTGCCTAAGAACACTGCCATTAAAGAATGGTATCAAAACATCCTCCAAGAGCATCTTCTCCTAACAATCCAAGAGCCATTTGGAGATGAACAGCTATTTCCAGCATGATGGAGCACCATGTCACATTGCAAAAGTGATAACCAAGCTTGGAGAACAAAACATTGACATTTTGGGTCTGTGGCCAAGAAACTCCCCAAATCTCAATCCCATAGAGCCTGTGGTCAAAAGAGGGAGGACAAACAAAAACCCAGAAACTCTGATCAAATCCAAGCAAAGATTAGGCAACAATGGGTTGCCATTACTCAAGATTGTGCCCAAAAGCTGATATTCAGCATGCCAAGACAAACTGCAGAAGTCTTAAAATAAAATAAATATTAAGTATTTGTTTAAACTGGAAGTTTTTGTCATTAAAAAGTAAAAAAAATATATATATGGAATGCTTATAATTGTCCTTCATTATACCATATAAACATCTGACAAAAGGTTCTGAAAAAACGAGGTAGCAAACTTTGTGAAAACCAAAATTTGTGCCATTCTCAAAACTTGGCCACGACTGTAACTGCTACACCAATTAACGCGGAAATGGAAATTCCAAAAAATTCCTAAAAAGCTAACTTCAGCTTTGTGTTTAAATTTACGAACGACTGTGTTTGGTTCAGATCTGTAAGTGTTGTACATTTTTGGGGTGTTCAGCTAGGATTAGCTGTTCAAAGAGACCTGTTTGTATTTAGTTCAGAGCAGAGGATCCACTTTTAAATTAAACACCCACTGAGATTGAGTTCTTCTGCATTTTGGTACAGATTAGTTTGGGTTTTAAAGAGTAATGTAGAAGTAATGAGGAATGAGATTACTTTGTCCAGAACGTAATAAGTAATCTAATTACAGCTTCTGAGAAGTAATCAGTCTTTTGTAATAGGTTACGTTTTCTGTAATGCTTCCAATCCTGGTTAGATATGGGTTGGACGTACATACAGGAAGGTAGAAGAGGGATGGTGAACACTGCTGTAGAACTATTTTGGTACATCTGGTGGGGATGTGAATTTTGCAAAAAAAATATCTATAGGAATCAAAGATGTTTTTCTTCTAGACTCATACCTCCAAGTACATAAGCAAATGTATACCTTTATTTTTAAGAATATACCCAAATATGGACATGACCCAAAGCAAAGGAAAGCCTAACCAGGTTTCCTTCTGCATCATTTTAGCTAGCTGAGAGTCTATCCATCTTGTTGTCTGCCAAATGAGGTGCCAACAGGTAGTAAAGCACTTCATAAATCGGCTGCCTGATGCTGCAGACGGTACAGGCCGTTCCCAGACACAGCAGCCGCCTGTCAGTGGGCACTGCCAAATCTGTGATTTGTAGACTTGAGGCTCTGTGCTCAGATGGTTTAGAGAACGGCTCATCTCGGTTCTAGCAGTAATGAGTTCTGGAGAATGACATCAATGACTACTAGAAATGAATGAAGTGCGGTTTGATTGGGCCTGGACAGCTGGATTGACAGTGTTGGATTTTGATTTCGGTACCTACATGTGCTAGAATAAAATGAGATTAGAATACTGAAGACTCAACACTGGAAAGTGTCTGCAAAGAGTCTACACTAGTGGACATTTCCAGTCCTTGAGCAACAAGAAACTGGGATTAAACATTTGACAAATTGATTCATGCTTAAATAAATTGTTGGAAAAAGTTAATCAGCACAGATGTAACTTATACTGTATCCTAAATTACATCAGCTACTCTGTGTTAAGATAGCAAGCCCAAATCAGATTTTTGGCTTATCTAGATTGTATCCAGATTGTATTTTGGCAGTCCAGACAGTCAAAAACCACATAAAAATCAAATTTTTGCCAGTCTGATCCAAATCACATTTGGAGGTGGTATGAAATGCAATTACAATCCGATTTGTACAGATCCGTCTCAGGCCTGATGCTGTGGACGCCCAAATCAAATTTTGAAGTGCCTTTGAATGACACGTCAAATCCACAGTGACAGATCCAAGAAGCACATCCTTGGTTGCCAGAGCCTGTAAAACTCTCCAGCCCATTGTCTGACAGAAGGTAGCCCTACACAAATTTAAAAATATCCTAAAATCTAAATAGTCTAATTACAGATGTTTGAGGAAATTATAATTGCTTTTTATTACTCTTCCATCTTATTTTAGTCTTACTCTAATCTATATTTTCAAATCCCTCCAGTGAGATCTTCTAATAGAAGAAAGTCTACATAAGGCATCTCCAACACTACTATTTATCTACTTTGTGGCTATACATTTTTGCCCAGTCATGGTACACTTTAAAATAGTCCAAAAACTAACACCCCACCACCTCTGAAATGCTATCAACAAGTGCTTTAAAATAAATACCGCAATTTTGTGAGAAACCTGCAAACCTGGCAACTCTGAAGCCATGTCACCAGCATGGCTGTAAGTATTGACGCCTGCACTGTTACTACAGAAACCCAAACAGACAGACAAATCTGATTTGATCACTTACTAATAGTAGTGTGAACAGTCATCTCAACAAATCTGATGTGAGAAACAAAGTTGAGTGAGCTGAGAGACTTCAAGAAGAACATTACTGAAACAGGTCAGTCTCCAGTTTAGAATCAAGTTAGCATCTTACTTGTATTTTAGAATTTCTCATTCCACCTTAAGTGGCAGCAGCTGAATGTAACAAGATGCACTATTTAAGGTGGAATGGGGAATTAGCATTTTAATTTTTTTGACTTTTTTGACTTTTTTGAGCTGTAAGTGTTGTAGCTGTTCACAGGCCATTTTCCGGGTGTTCAGCTGGCATTAGCTGTTTAAATAAAAAACACTGAGATTGAGTTCTAATGCATTTTCTAATACAGATCAGTTTGAGTTTATATAGTAATGTACTGTAGAAGTAATGAGGAATGACATTACATTGTCCAGAAAGTAATAAGTAATCCCATTACAGCTTTTGAGTAGTAATCAGTAATTTGTAATGGATTACTTTTTTCAGTTATGACTGCCATAGAAGAACTATTTCTTTAAAAATATGTTAACCTGTTAATCTGTTATCCCTTCCTTAATATACAGACTTATGTAAAGTTATCATACCCTTATTGTAAAGTTTGACCCATTACTAATTTCTTGACTTCTTAGCTACATTAGCCTTACAGCTCCTAAGCACATAAATGGCAAACCAAGTGATGTGTATTCCAGACACTCCAGTCAATTCTCCTATATTTCTCCATGTTCTTGTATAAACAGGTCAGAACAGTGCTGAGTCTATTTCCAGATCCGTTCTAACCTATGACCTTGTCCACCACACGTGCCAGATGTACGCAGGCTATTCTGAGCATGATCCTTTCTGTATGTCTCAATGGAGCACTCTCTCAGTGCCTGGACATGCTCGACATTGATGGAACGTTGACACCCGCGGTCCCTGAGCACAGGGTGTAACAGATGTAAAAACAAGTAGGAAGACTGTGCGAAAGAGTGGAGAGTTAGGCCTGATTAATAACTTTAGGGTATGCGTTTATGTGAGTTTCACAGATGGGGCCACCGGGGCCAGTAATAGGAATAATAAATCTATTTCTTTTTAAATAAAGTGCTTAATAAGTGAGGGAGAGTTTCACCACGGGCTTGAGTCACCGCAAGTGTGTTACACTGTGTTAGAAATGATGAATGTAAAGGTATTTAACTATTTTTGCCCACTTACACCAGATGTAGTCAATCCACAGTGATGAGTTTGCAGTCCAAATCTGTCTTCTTTAGTTTAAAACCACAGCTGTGAAGAGGCTCAAACTCAAGTCACCTAAATTAGCCTAGTCGTTACCTCACCTAAACTTTTGCTGATTAAGGTTTCGTAGACTAGTCAATGTGTTTGACATATTCTAGATCAACACCTTCTACTCTGTCCAAGATGGTGGATGCGGCATTCAGTTTGTTTTGTTTTCCCCCTCAATAATTCAGACATATGTACAGACCCATTCCAAAAAATTAGAATATCATGGAAAAGTTGATTAATTTCCACGATTCCATTCAGAAAGGTAAACTTTCATAGTCATTCTAATTTTTTGAAATCCTGTTTTCGTGGGTTTTATGAGCTGGGAGCCCAAATTATGTGAAAATAAACAAATAAATACTTGAAATCGTTTAAACTGTGGGCCCTGAATCTATAATCTATGAAAGTTTAACTTTTTGAATGGAATTCTGGAAATGAATTAATTTTCCATGATATTAAATTTTTTTGGAATGGGTCTGTATCTAAGTTCCAAATGTACAGTAATTCAAACAGGCTGCGAGATATTTTGGTGATACTTTCTTTACAGAAATGGCTGAACTATTTTATGCCACTATTGAATTGTAGTGTTTGTTAGCAATGTTACACCTGGGTTTGATATTGGGAGGTCTTGGGCATTTTTTAATATTTTGGCCTTTATATACTACATTGAAAATGTTCACAATGCCAACGTTTGGTATCATTTTCATTACCTATATGATGATATGACATAACGGGGTAGAGGCATGACGTGAATGTAAACAAAAGAATGTGATGACAGGCTGGGACATGGGAAATGTAAACAAACAAAGCAAGTGGACAGAGATGAGGATGGGGGCAGGGACAGGGTTCACAACATGCTAGGTACCCATTGCTTAAATGTAACATTTTTAGATTGCTTCATGGAAAATGACACATTTCATGGTCCATGATGATTTTAGTAGCCATGGATTTGGTAACCTACATGAATATATTTGAAATTCTAATACAAATTAAGAATGCAATGTAATATGGTTAGAAACAACACAAAACAATTAAACAATACCTTACTGACTGATATGAATATCAAATTAAAAGTATTGAAGTAATGGAACGAGTGGCTCAGCAGGCTAAGATGCTGACACTATGACCAGAGGATCGACAGCCGGGGCCTGAGAAAGCAAAATTGGCTGTGCTCTGTCTGGGCAGGTAGATGACGCTCTCTCTCCATCACTTTCACACTATAATGTCTGATTGGTCCATCGGAGCTGAGGATAAGACCTCAAATTCAGCCAGGATTATTTGTCAGCTAATATATATGGATACCTGTACTGACATACCTACTTTTGCCAGCCTCCCAGAGCCAGTCTTTAAAGGAAAGATCCTCATAGGTCCCCCGCTAACCACTTATTTAGACCACTGATACTGGCTGGGATTTTTACACACTGTTGGCCAGTTTATGACACACTATTGTGTACTATAGCATACTTTATTTCACCTAATGATAAATGTGCCTTACAAAATGGCCAGTGAGTGTAGGCACAAGATAGATGCTTCAAATAAACTGACAACTCAGTGGATGCTGATGAAAGATCTTAAAATAAGAGTTCTGGATTTAGAGTCACATTCTGTGCTTTTATTGATGACCACCACAGATTTTTGGTATGAACTGAAACTGATCCAAAAGCAGTTCTGCTCTTCTGCGATGTCTGGTGAATATGACCATTCAGAAAAGATGCACTTAAAGAGATTGAAGAGGCTCTCGCTGCCTCCTTTTACTCCATGTAGGCCGTTTGGCCTTGGTCGAGTGCCAGCCCTGCTTGCAGGGTCCAAATTCACAGCATAATCAATGAAATTTAAAAATGAAAAGACTGAATAAAGCACCACCACTGGAAAACACTAGCACATAGAGACCTCTCCTGTATATAGTGGTGTTTGAATGTCTGTGAGTCCTTTAAATATTTTTGCGTAAATATGATCTAAAACTGTCAGATTATCTACTGCTCATACTTGTCTGACAACAAGAACCGAAAGAGAACGGAAAGTAGCTATTGGCTGTCCTAAAAGTCGATAGAAGCCGCTATATGATGTCATTACCTAATTTGCTAAATTTGGACATTTGTATGTAGTTGTAATTGAGGCTGTAGGAGAGAAGAATAACATTTTAGAGAGACAAAAGTTGAGGAAAAAACACCCGAAATATGTGTAGGACTACAAATGAACTTTATGACTTTAATGCTTTGCCTAGACCCACATTACATAAATACATTTTGTTAGAATATCAAATTTAATGTGATCAAATGCCAGCGTGGAACAGTGTTCAGCCATATCTAATGCCATGGTGGCTTCAGCCTTTTCTGCAGGGGGGGGGGGGAATGAAAAATGACAAAAATAGTCCTATTTTTTATTGCATTTATATGCTGAAGTTTACAGGTGGTGTAGACTTTTTGTTGCAGAGTGGTTCTACATATCAATACATCATCAGCTGGTTTCAGCAAGTTATAAGGTTCTGTAAAAGCACTCAAAACAATACAGCAATGTACTGATATAAAATATTATTTGTACTTTTGAATACTGGAGTATTTTTAAAAGTAAGTACTTCAGTACTTTAACTTAAGTGAACTTTTGACTGAGCAACTTTTACTTGTAGTTGAGTAAATTTTGACCACGAGTATCAATACTTTTACTTAAGTACAGTGGTAACCCTACTTACGAGTTTAATCCGTGCAGGAGCCGAGCTCGTTAGATGATTTGCTCGTTAGCTGGATGCATTTTCCCCATAAGAATACATGTAAAACTGATTAATCCGTGTCAGCCGGCCAATATACAGTTTACTTCAATATGCTAAATAATGTGTTTATATGGGTTTTTTTAAAACATAAACGAGACGATGACGGCGCTCATGTAGGATGGCGTCTAAGGAGGACAGGAGGACAGGTGTACGTGTATGGCATGGTTACACTTATCATATGAAAAGTAAAAGTAAAATGTATCTAACTTTCTTGTTCACTACTTTGTGCCTTTGTGCCACTTTCACTAGCACTTTCACTTTCACTGGACAGCAGTCAAAGGTATTGACTGACCTCTTCTTCTACGCTAGCATCTAGGAGATGCTACGATCGCAGCGCCCCTAGCGGTTGGCATACTTGAAGAAATTTACGCTACTCGTTACTTGGAATTTTACTCGTTACCTGGAACAAAAATATTCCGAGATCCGTTAAATGGAATACTCGTTAGTAGGCATGCTCGTAAGTAGGTTACCACTGTACTAGAGTTGAGTATTTTGTCCACCACTGGATTTGCCTATAGTCACTTTTTGGAAAAAAAAAAAGTCACTAGAGGGGTCTGAAAACTTGTTAAAATATATCAAGAAAATCGCTAAGTTGGCAACATTGGCTTTAAGTACCTGGTGTGACGCTTAAATGCAATAAGTAAATGTTTGATAGTTTATCAGTCCTTCACATCAGCTTGGAGGAATCCATGAATTGCATGCTTCAGGTCTGTCCACACATTTGTATTGGACAAAGGTCACTTTGACTTGGCCATTCCAAAACATTAACTTTATTCTTTTGGTAGAATGACTTGTAAGCTTAGGGTTGTTGTCTTGCTGCATGACCCACATTTTCCTGAGATTCAGCTCACTGTCCTGACAATTAACGTTTAGATTTTCCTGATATGACTCAGAATCAATTGTTCGATCAATGATTGCAAAGCATCCTGGCCCAGAAGCAGCAAAACAGGCCTAAACCATGATGCTAAGACCACCGTGATTGACAGATGCGACTCATGAAGTTTTCATGCTTGAATCAGTGTTTTCTACAAAAATAACATTTCTCATTTAAACCAAAAAGATCTAATTTGGTCTCATACATCCACAAAAAATTGCTCCAGCAGCCTTCTGGCATGTACTTGTAATATTTAGCACACTTTTTAACATTTAGCAATGTTCTTTTAGGAGAGCTACGGCTTTCTCCTTGCAACCCTGCCATGCACACCATTATGTTCAGTGTTCTCCTCATGGTGGACTCATGAAGTTGCCTTGGGTTCCTCTGAGACCTCTGGACTGTTACACACTTTGCACTTTGTGGGATCTTTACTGGGTTTTACACATGACTGTTTTAAAATAAATAGCCCAATTTTGTGGGAAACCTGTGAACCTGGCAACCCTGAAGCCACGTCACCAGTGTGGCTGTAGTTCCGACACCTACCTTTGGCACACAATATAGCATACGGTTATGTATTAAAATGGGAAATGAACAAAGCTAAAAACAGCCAACATAATGATCTATATTAGACATTTGACTCCAGTTTAAAACTAAAGTAAAACTCAGGACTTCAGTTCATTTAAAAAATGGTTAAGAAAAAAATGAACTCAAAGTGATTTAAGACTTTGCCCGCCTTTCACAGTGTTGCACTGCAACATTTGCTGCTGTGCCGTCAGTCGTGTTTGCACTCAATTAGAGAATATCACCCAGCACGATCTGATCCAGCTGCCACGTCGGCTTCATTTGCACAGGCGATATTATCGGCCGCCTCAGTCCGGGGGAAATGTTGAATCAGGGGAAAGAGCTGTATCTGTAAGGATGACCATTAATTGGAAAATTGGAAATCAATTTACATGAGCGGCGCCGGCAGCCGGGCCATTATTCAGAGCCACAGTCACAGATCTGCACCGGCCCAAAACAGAGGAGGGAACAACACAGCGTATGGTCACACGAGCTGAATGGTAATTACACCAACATCACGTGTACAGTAAATGACACAAGTGGAACACTTTCAAACTGCTACAGACTGTCAGCACTAAGAGATAAAAGACCAGCATTGGCATACAAACGTCCTTCTTAAGCATAAGAAAGACAAATACTAGCACGTAAATGTCCTTTTCTTCATACCCTACATTACACTGAAAGAAATACAAAGACAGTGGATATACTGTACATATTATACACACACACACACACACACACACACACAAATATACCCAAACAGTCGTGAATATCTTTAATGTTAATGAAGATCTGGTGATGAAATTTGGTTTAATAGACCTCAGTCTGTGTGAAAAAAAGACTGACATGCATGATTACAGTGCAGATAGACGGGTGTTCAATTTTAATGGCTAATATCCATGGCTGTCGGAGTGGAGGCCGGCGCCCTTCCAGCCATCTCCATCAGTCACCTGCCGCTACAGTGAGACATTAAAATCATTAGTTATCCAGATGGATTAAACATGGTTATTTCACCCTGAGAATTGTGCAATTGTGGTTGTTCGCTGGGTTGTTCGCCCAGGGCACCAAACAGGCTAGGACCGCCCTTGGCCAGGACAGCAGGGTAACAGCCCTACTTCTTTAGAGAAAATGACCAGGAATCTTTTTCTGATCAGAATCTGTACCTTTCAGTTTCATCTCATTAAGATTACAGGTATTTGTCTGCTTACAACGTCAGCCAATGACATGCTCAATTTTCATCCATCCATCCATTATCACACGCACTTAATCCTTATCAGGGTCGCTGTTAGTCCCCTACCCCCTCACTGGGCACAGGGCAGGGCAGTACACTATTCAACTAAGCCCAGGACAGGGCGCCAATCCATCGCTGGGTATGCTCAATTTTGTTTTAATTAATTTGTTTATACCGTATTCATCTATGTAGCCCTGGATGTCTTGCATGGAGTGCTCCATGGTCTAAATCAGCTATGTCTGGATGACTGGATGATGCATTATTGCAGACTGACCATGGTTGGTCCCCACTTTGCAAGGATGGACAAATACCAGGGGAAAACCAGGCCAAAGTCGCTGGGCAACTTATTTAGATATGGTGTTCTTCAGCCTGTCACTCACATTAGCGACAAAACTTTTTATTGCTGTAAATGAAAGATAATAGTCTCAGATATTTATCGTAGTACATATTTTGATCAAAAACAAAACTTAAATTCACCAAAAAAACTTGTTTTTGTGCAGTAAGTCGTTCAGCGAATTTACAGATTTTACCTAAAAAACGGGTTTGTGCGACCCCTCGAAACCGGATGTAGAACTACTTCCACCGCGGAGGTACACAAGCTTGTTGGGCGTCTTTCGGCTCCTGAACTACTTCTCTGCACTGTAGAAATGTGATTGAGCTCATGTATCCATCCGCCAAACGTTAGCAGGTCACATGACTTCAGCTAAGGTAAACAGAGCAATTTAGCCGGCGTCGTCTTGTAGTCTTCATTTCTGCTAGATTTTTATTTATTTTGCTTAACTTTTAAGTATTTCTGGTGTTTTAATGTCTTGTGACACAAATAAACTGAGTTGTGTCAGTATGCTATGTCTCAGAACGCTCTATCTCTGAAAGTCTGAGCGATAATCGGCTGAAACTTTGTGTGAGGCTTCCTTTAACAGCACTCTTTACAAATATGCTAATAACTCATATTTGAAAAAAAACACTTTGACCCGGTTTTCCCTGGCGGGGTCACAAATATTCAAGAGTCTATTCGTCCGTCTGAGATATGTTTGGCTTAGTTATATATTTATAGACAACTAATTCAAACAAGGGTGTGTCCATGGTGTAGCCTAGCCAATATGGTCCCAGCATCATGGGTCACCTGTCAACACATGTATGCCTTCCAGGAACTTATGACTCATCTTACAACCCAAGAGATATTAGACCATGCACAACCTCAATAAGAACTATTAATCACTACAATAGGAGATTTTAGTCCAAATACCCAATCAATAAACAATCTATACACTAGAATATGATATATTAGACCATAAACAACCTCAATAAACACTATTAATCATTAAAATAGGACATATTGGTATATAAACAATCTTACTATGTATGGTGAGCTGACACTGAAGTGTGAGAGGAAGCCTAGGCTAGCTTACACCTTCCCAGTTCGGTGGTATTGTGTGCAATAAGTGAAGATATAACTAACTATGGGCTGCAATTGGCAGTGACAATACTGAGATTAAAAATGGGTAAAAAAAAAACATTTTTGAAAAGCAAAGTCAACCTTTTTATGATAACATTATCCAACAAGAACAGATGAAGGAGCTTTAATTAGGGCAAATACCATTATGAGAAGGTACAGCCACTGAAACCGGATTGTAATGAAACAGGAGAAAAGCTCCCATATGACTATAAAAGCCATTTAATTCTGCCTTATATATAAACTTACTTTACAAGCACTTTACAATCACTGGGGAGGTCAAAAAAGGACAGAAGCAATGACTCTGTATCTGTGAGAAGTGGCTCAGAGATCCCTAAAACTGTATCATCCTGAGAGAACCAAATTCTCTGTTAAACACTGTTAGAGGACAATGAAGCAAACATCACATCTAAACCTACAGCTTCCGTCTGAGCTGTTGATCATTTGTGAAACTAGCCAGAAGTTTTCCTGTCAGTTACACATTTTTTTCTCATCCTGGACACGGACAGACAGACTGACAAAAAGAGAGAGATTGATGGAGAGAGACAGTGAAAGGAAAAGAGGAGGAGAGAAAAATAAGCTGAGAGATAAAATGATGAAAAGAACAGAAAGAGAAGAGTAAAACAGACAGAAAAACATTGCTAGACAGACAAGATAGACACAGACAGATGGATAAACAGACAGACTGACAGAGAGATGGCTAGACACAGGCAGATAGACAGATGGAGATAGACAGCTAGACACAGACAGACTAATATAGACAGAGAGAGAGAGAGAGACCAATAGATACAGACTGACAGACAGCTGGACACGGACAGACAGATAGGTAGATAGACACAGACAGACAGACAGAGAGAGATGGATAGACAGGCAGATAGGCACAGACAGACTGACAGATGGCTAGACACAGGCAGATAGACAGATGGAGATAGACAGCTAGACACAGACAGACTGATATAGACATACAGAGAGAGACTGATAGACACAGTCAGACAGACACAAACAACCCGATAGACAGATGGCTAGACAGACAGATAGACGGATAAACAGCTTGACACAGACAGATATATAGACGGCTCAAGATAGACGGCTAGACACAGACAGATGGATAGACAGATAGACATTCAGATGGACAGATGTATAAACTGCTAGACACAGACAGACTGATATACAAACGGCTTGAGACGGATAGACGGCAAGACACAGACTTATACAGACAGACAGATGAACAGACAGACGGACAGATGGATAAACGGCTAGACACAGACAGATAGACAGATGGATAGACACAGACAGACTGCTACACACAAACAGACTGATAGAGAGATGGATAGACAGATGGCTAGAGAGACAGACGGACAGATGCATAAATGACTAGACACAGACAGACTGATAGATGGATAGACAGATGGCTAGAGAGACAGACAGACGGACAGATGCATAGATGGCTAGACACAGACAGATGGATAGACAGATAGACATTCAGATGGACAGATGTATAAACGGCTAGACACAGACAGACTGATATACAGACGGCTCGAGACGGATAGACGGCAAGACACAGACTTATACAGACAGACAAATGAACAGACAGATGGACAGATGGATAAACGGCTAGACACAGACAGATAGACAGATGGATAGACACAGACAGACTGATAGAGAGATGGATAGACAGATGGCTAGAGAGACAGACGGACAGATGCATAAATGACTAGACACAGACAGACAGATATACAGACGGCTCGAGATGGATAGATGGCTAGACACAGACAGACTGATAGAGACAGACAGATGAACAGGCAGATGGACAGACGGAGAGACAGGTAGACAGTGTGACGGCTAGGCACACAGACAGAGAGACGGACAGAGACACAATGACGCTCAGTGACGATGACAGAAAAAGTGAGACATGCATCACTAGAAGTGAGAGTGTATAAAAGTGTAAGCAGGAGTGCTCACACACACTATCAGAAGGCAGAATAGACTCTGCTGAGACTCTGCTGAGCTGCTCTCATGGTTTGGTGGTGTTTTGGAGCGCATATGGCACAAGCTCCACCACATCCAGCACCACGTCAGAATGCAAAGCTTCACCCAATTAAACGCAGCTCTGACTCATTTAGCCACAGCCAAACGGACCCCCCCGGTCTTTGCCTGAAATACAGCCGCCCCACACAGCAAACAGATGGACCCTGAGCAACAGCCGTGACTAATAAAGTGCGGTTAGGTAGACACCGCCCGGCTCGCTACCCGCCTTAACCATTATCTCCATCATGGCAGGAGTCGTGGCACCCTCGCCATTTCAGAGATGGATTTGCTCACAGTGCAGTGACTCAAGCCAAGGGGACGCCGTGCACTGTGAAGAATCCCTGCTTGCTTTATGAATCATCTGTTACACAGGCACGTAAGATCAAGCCATTCGATTTTGGGACACTCCCAGCTTATTATTAAGACACAGCCTGGACTGTACACCCTCTCATCTATGCTCGTTCAAGCTCTCATTTCTCCACTGTAAGGACAAAGCCTTGGATCTTTGAAATGGCAAGAACTCGGGAGAAAGACCTTTTCAACTTTGACAAGGGACAAATAATAATGGTTAGGATATAAAGGCTATGCTTGCATGGTGCTACCAGTCATCAGCGGTGAGTCCTACTCAAGTTTTCTTCACCTCCCAAATGACTAGACTTAAGCATTTAAACTGGTCCAGTCTTCATGGGAAGACTGCATATCTAGAGGAGCCAATTGAGGTGGTTCGGGCACCCTTGACACCTCCCTGGTGAGGTGTTCTGGGCATGTCCAACTGGGAGGAGACCCTGGGGAAGACCCAGGACATGCTGGAGAGACTATATCTCTCAGCTGGCCTTGGGATCCTCGCATATGAGCTACAAGAGATGACTGGGGAGAAGGAGGTTTGGTCTACTTTGCCTGGGTTGAATACCCCCGTGACCCACATGGACCGACGGACTCAAGGGCACTTCGGTCATGTCATGCCAATGGATCGAACAAACAATCTTCCAGTCACAAGACTAGGTCCCTATCCTCCAGGCCACAGCGGCCCCTGTGGGACAAATGTAAGCTCTCTTTCTTCTCCTTGTTCGTGCCCGTTTTCATCAAGTGGGTCTCAAAATGATGTACGGATACATGTTATCTGATTTTGGGACACTCTCGACTTAAGGCTTTCTGCAGCAACGGCCTGCACTCTGCACACTCATCTGTCCCTCGGGGAGAACAGAGGAAGTGGCGCACACACTTCTAGCATCTAATATCTGTCTCTCTCTATAGCTCGCTCTACATTTCTCCATCACCGTCTACCTCGCAAATGAGGTTTTTGGCTTCAGCACACCACCGTATTGGTCTTTGCTTTATAATGTATTTCAGAAGCCATTAACTGTCTCCTGCGAGGCTGCATCAGTGGCTTCAAGCTGGAACTCTACAAACATCCGCCAACGCGCTTTTGCTTGCATTTGCTGTGGTTCACAAACACGCTTCAGGCTTTGATCCGACTCTGACACTCTTAAAGGGTTCACATAGGGTTCTTTGGTAAAATGGTGTACAAAAAATGGGTGCCACACAAGGTTGTTTGAGTGATGCCACAGGAGAACCTAAAGACCTGTGTCTGAAAAAAGTCATACAGTATACAAATTGATACAGACAAACATCATACAGTCATGTGAAAAACAAAGTTCTGTATTTGTTTTGCATCAGGACATAAAAACATGTCTTAAATTAGGCAAACATAACCTCAGTTGAACAATATACACCAGGTTCCACTGTGTCCTTATTTATTGAACAAATTGGAGCCAAAAAATGGAGAAGCAAAGTGTGAAAAACTATGTACACCACATGAATCTATAGCTTGTAGAACCCATGAGTCATTGATGCCAAAGGGTAACAAGGGTACCAAGGACTCCGGTGAGTGGTACAGAGCAGTGGACCAGAACAATTAACCTCTATAATGAATACAGGAGCATCAAGGACTGTTAAGGATCATCACTTCATGCCAAGAGTGGTTATTCTGTAAGTTCTGAGAAGCTATACTGTAGACTGCAAGGAGTTAAACTCTAAAACAGGGCTATTAGAAAAGTATTGCCAACTTTTCTGCCAAGGTTCTTTCACAAACATTAAGGCATGTGGAGGAACCTTTATTTAAGGTTACTGAATGAAAAAGGGTCCTACCATATTTTGTTAGACTGATCATCCAAGTGCCTTTTCAATGATAATTTTGAGTGTGAATTAATGATATTTATAAATAAACAGCTATTTAGGTGACTATTGAGTTCTAGTGTTTGTTAGCAATGTTAGCTTCACAGAATTAGCAAAATTTGCTAAATATGATTTTTGAAGGGATTGTTTCTTTCGGAGGTTCTAGCTCATATGTCTTCGCGTTTGCTCAGTTTGACTGGAGATGAACTACTGTCCACAGTGAAGGTCAATGCAGCCTTAGCTGTGTTATTGATTGCAGCACTGGAAGGATGGATGGGCAAGTGGATGGACAGACGGATGACTCTGTGGGACAGATGAGTGTGAATCAAAGTCTTACTAGCAATGCATTTGGTCTCAAGAAACCTGTACTGCTCCTTGCATAGAGACCACAATTTTGAACATTAACTAATGTACAGCAAAACAATGCATTAAGGGTCAAACTCAAGAGGAAATAAGGAACAAAACAGCACTGTACCATGAGTTATGAGTAATGACACCATTATTACAGCCAATCAGGTTGATGGTGGAAGGGTGCACTCAATATACCAATTTGTTAAGCACTGAATACATCACAATCATTAATTAAGCAGGAGCCATTTGATTGCAGACTTGTGGCATTATAGTACCAGCCTTAATATAGTATAGCCTTAATACACAAAGCTTGCAAAGTGTGAAAGTATGAACATTATATGGAGGAATGAAAAAATGGAGGAAAATGAGAATGGGGAGTATTAGAAGGATGTTTACAGATAAGTATAAAATCCATAGTTGTTCCATACATCCAATAGAGTACATGTTACCAGTGTGTGCTGTCCATGGTCCTGAAGTGAACATTAACAGCACCACAGCAACATTTTTTAATATGATGAAACTTCTTTGTTATTCATAATTAAATTCAAAAAGTGAATCTCATTTTATACTCATTACATGTAAGGTTACATTTCAAACATTTTTAAAATGTTGATCCATATAGCTTATAGCTCATGCAAATCAAAAATTCAGAATCTCAAATGAGAAAATTTCATTTATTTATTTGAGTAAATGATTATTCAAACACTATCAACATAAAAATGAAAATAAAATATGACTAACGTTTTTAAACAAATTATAAACACAGTAACTTTTTCACACTACAGTGCAACCTCAGTTCATGTTTTCCCTGGTTGTCGTTCAATTTGGCTATTATCAACTTTTTCAGGGAAATGTTGTCTCAGTTATCGTTCATCTGCCCATTTATCATCGGCATTCCCATGTGACTCACCGCTAATTTTGTGAAAACAGGATCCTCCAACACATTCATCTCTCACCCACACGTTCGTTGTTCATTCTGGCTTTGTTTGTCGTTCTTTCTCTGGCTTTGTTTCTTGATAACGCAAACTAAAACATGTCACACTAAAGCCACAGTGCATAGCACTACTGCCTGAAAACAAACAGCGGCCAAGAACAGGTGAACGAAAACACACCGGCACACTGTAAAACAGAGCGTAAACCCATAAGAGTGATATGTTGACTTCATTAGTCTTTTGTATTTATTATTTTTTTTTATTTATGTATTTATTTCTCATTGTTTTCTGTATGTGAAATTAGTTATTCTAAAATGTTTTTTGTTCATATTTTGGAGTGTCTAGAACAGATTAATTGGATTTATATTATTTCTTATGGGAAATGTTCCTTCAGTTATTGTTCGTTTCAGTTATCAGCCACTTTAGAACGGATTAATAATGAAAACCAAGGTTCCACTGTATTCTAATTTTTGGAGATACACTAGTAATGGTAACCACTGGATACTGTATTTTAGCACAAGTGTTATTTCAGTCCACAAGTCACGAGATGACCAGCTCATTAGCACCCTGATGAAGCCTAGTCTTGACTTGTCATCACACTCACCACAGTCCATCACCGAAAGCATGAGCACAACTGAGCTCCAGATGAGCTTGACCACAGCTGGTCAATCTTTGGTGTGTAGAATGTAGGTTAAAATGATCTTGAACTCCATTTATGAAAATACACATGTATCCAAAAAGAACCTTCATTTCAGTAAGGAAACCCTTCAAAAGATTCCTAGTCATTAGTACCCTGTTGATGTCTAGTCTTAGTACGCTCACCATAGTCCAGCACGGGCACGTAACTGAGCTACAAGCAAAGCTTGACCACAGCTGGCTCATAGCAATTAGTTAACCCAAAACAAAGAACCATCTAAACATACAAATATAGAGTATTGGCATACATAACTGTTGCCTTTCCTAAAGAACCAGCCACTGAAAATGTTCATAAAATGTTTGTGGAACCAAAAGTAGTTCTATGGCATCACATAGGTAGAGTGTAGGATAAAAGGTTCTTGTTTTCTAAAAAGGTTATTAAAGCAAACAGTTCCTAAAATAACCTTCAACCTAAAAAGGTTTTTCTTCAAAGCTTCCTAAAAGATGCTCATCAAAGCTTCCTAAAAGAACCTTCCTAAAAACCCTAAAAGAACCTTTATTTCAACAAGGACTCCCCACAAATCTTACTAAAAGAGCTTTAATTTCAACAATAAAGCTCTTCAAAGCCTCCTAAAAGAACCTTCAACCTAAAAAGGTTCTTCTTCAAAACTTCCTAAAAGATGCACATCAAAGCTTCCTAAACAAACCTTCATTTCACTAAGGAAGCTCCTTAAAACTTCCTAAAAGAACATTCCTAAAAACCTTCTAAAAGAACCTTTATTTCAACAAGGAACCCCCTCAAAGCTTCCTAAAAGAACCTTCACTTAGATAAGGAAGCTCCTATAAGGTTCTTCCTCAAAGCTTCCTAAAAGAACCTTCATTTTAATAAGAAAGCTCCTCAAAGCCTCCTAAAGAACCTTCATCAAAGCTTCCTAAAAGAACCTTCAATTAAACAAGGACTTTGCTCAAAGGTTTTTCCTAAAAGGTTCTTAAAATAACCTTGATTTCACTAAGGAAGCTCCTCAAAGCTTCCTAAAAGAACCTTCACTTAAATAAGAAAGCTCCTCAAAGGTTCTTCCTCAAAGCTTCCCAAAGAACCCTCATTTCAATAAGGAAGCTCCTCAAAGCTTCCTAAAAGAACCTTCAATTAAATAAGGAATTTCCTCAAAGGTTTTTTTTTTTCTAAAAGGTTCCCAAAAGAGCATTCAGTTCACTAACGAAGCTCCTCAAAGCCTCCTAAAAGAACCTTCATTAAAGCTTCCCAAAAGAACCTTCAGTTCAATTAACAGTTAAGTGTCCAGACTGAGCATCGCCCAGAGCACGAGCACCTGACTGAGCTCCAGACGAGCTTGGCCGGCTAAGTTATCGCCCCGAACATTCACGTGTTAATCAGCGAGATAAGCGAGCGTCACGCGCCGGACGCGGCGGGGATAAGATGAGCACATACCTGCGTGATGCAGAGAGATAAGCGCTTCCTCTCCGCGTCGCCTCGCGCTCTCACGTCCCTGAAACAAACAAACAAAGTTGTAGGTCGTAATGAAGCCGGCAGAACACGGGCTTAGTAATGTAAACAGCTCCGGCGCTCAGCGCGGGCTCCGTACATCCGTCCGGCTTCGCGACGGGCTGCACGAGACGCTCGACGCCGGGGAAGCGCGAGCTTGAACGAGCCAGACTAACCGAGCAGAGCCGGTCCCCAGCATAGCCTGGATCACGTCGCGGTGACAGCAGCAGCAGCAGCAGCAGCTCCGACTTCCTCAGCGGTGTGTTCAGCGCGACGTATACACAGATATATAGAAATATATACGTGCTCCAGCGCGTGCACGTAATCAGCATCAATCAACACAGTCTTTTACGCGTGCACGGGGAGCAGCGAGCACGCGGGGGTTCCGAGCGGACCAATCACGAGACGAGCTGTCACTCTGTACATCAGAAAGTCTCTGAAGACCAGACAGTGTCATCATCCGAGGCAGTGGTGCAAACTTAAAAAAAAAAAAAAACTAACACAGACACGCGCACAATAGGGTTCTTCATTATGACGTCATACAACAGTATAGCACCAGCACGCGCTGACTAGCAACAGTGCCACAACAATTGAATAGTGCCATGTATTATGAAGTCAATCTGTTTCTCTGTGTACTTTGATAAGACCACCAGTGTTACTTGGGTGGTGGGTCATCCTCAGCACTGACGTGGTGGTGGTGTGCTAGTGTGTGTTTAGTGGATCAGGCACAGCAGAGCTGCTGATGTTTTTAAACAACTCAATGTAACTGCTGGTGCACCAACCAAAACTATCCAGACAACAGAGCCCAGTGAGCACCAGTGAAAGACTAGAGAACCAACACAACACTGCAGCGCTGAGAATCATCCACCACCCAAATAATAGCTGCTCTGTGATGGTCCTGTCCATTGAAGAACAGGGTGAAACAATTAATATAGAGACTACAGTCTGTAAGTGTAGAAATGGATGGATGGAATCCTCTGAACCGGCAGATGGACTCACAAATATGTCATATTGGATCATTTTCCTCAATAAATAAATGAGCAAGTGTAATATTTGAGTCTCATTTGTTTAACTGGGTTCTCTTTATCTACTTTTAGGACTTGTGTGAACATCTGATGATGTTTTAGGTCATATTTATGCAGAAATAGAACATGATTCACACACTTTCAAGCACCACCATACACAGATATATCAAGGCCTTAAATCATAGAGGTTATTGAACAATAAGCAGGAAAAAATGATGAAGTGATTAAGTATGAATACAACTCAGAGAGCTTGTACAATACAGGATATTTATGCTTATGTATTTATGAATGTACAGATGTATGTATAGATGTGTGGATGGTTTGATGGATATGTATTTATGTATTTATATATGTACAGTATGTATGTATGGCTGCATGTATGTATGTATATATACAGGGGTTAGACAATGAAACTGAAACAGCTGGTTTTAGACCACAATAATTTATTAGTAGGTGTAGGGCCTCCTTTTGCAGCCAATACA
>BRDA01075209.1:0-27857 GCA_036984385.1 Crenuchus spilurus | reverse complement strand
TCAGGTGCTAGCCTTCTACAAGCAACCAGAGACAGATGGCATTGGAGGGAAGTGACTCATCTGTGCAGCCTACCATTGCGAAGCGATGACGGCGTGTGACATGACATGACATAGTAACCTGGAGGTATTATTTTACCCTGAATGAGAAGGATGGAGGATGTTCTACAGTTTTAATTGGTTATTCTAAAAGCTTTGCTGTAGTCAGTAAAACATGTTAACTTCATTTCTTTGACATTTTCAGTTATCTAGTGCACATTAGCAATGTGATGGATGGATGGATGGATGGATGGATAGATAGATAGATAGATAGATAGATAGATAGATAGATCTTGAGAATAATTTTATTGACATATGATGTCAGATATAAAATGATCTCTTCCATATTTGTTTGCATGACCTGGTCAGTACAGAATCTTCTTAGGAATCTTCAGATGTATTTGTTGCAGTGATGTATATTCCTGTGAATCTATATCTCAGTTATCTCAGGGCTTATATTGTATTTTGTAAAGTTCTTCTGCATTGCTGACATCAACAAAGCTATCTTGGCAAATGTGTCTTAGCACTGTTTCCATTTTAGTATCTTCTAGTTGATGTTGTAGGACTGGTTCTTATTCTTTCTGGCAGCTGTCTGGTTTAGATTTATTAAAAGATTTTTATCCCTTAAAATATAACTTTTCTATCCCTTGGTGCAAAAACTATAATCTATTTAGTTTTTGTAAACTCCATCTGGTGATACCCAGGGATACAGACTGGTTCTGGTTGTAAGCATTACTTGATTAGATGTTTCCATTTTCTAAATGGATGATGTCAACTGTATTTCTGTTTTTACAGTATCATTTACAACATTCACCCAATCGTCACAGTGTTGCTAGGTCTTGTAAACATCATCTATTATTTTACTTTGTTGATTTGTTTTACTTTGTTGGGGGGGGGGTTCTAATTTAGCTTTTTTGCAATTCTATCCTCCAAATTCACATTTTATATTGTGTCAAATGATTGATTCATTCAGGAGTTTTGTGAATTTTGGGAATTTCTGGTATTGTGAATGCTGGGTGATGCTGGATATATTGTGGAAATTATTCAGAAATCTGTGATATTTTTTGGTAAAAGGATTACTGTGATGGTAGAAATAGACTTTCTCTTAATTTTACATGCATCAAACACAACTTTCTTGATAAGTACACTCTTAGCTAAAAGGTTCTACATAGTACCTAAACAAGGGTTATTTGGCTCAAATAGAACTCTTTTCAGTATTATATTGAACTGTTTGTGGTGCTATAAAGGATTATGTTTGTTACTGTTATTATTTTGCTATTTTGTAATTATTATTATTATTATTATTATTATTATTATTATTATTATTATTATTATTAGTAGTAGTAGTAGTAGTAGTAGTAGTAGTAGTAGTAGTAGTAGAAGTAATAATTCTGTTTTAGTGTCATTGCACAACATAGACAGTTTGTGTTATGGTAGAAAGTTGCCTTGCAAGACTAGTGAAGCTAGTATACAGATGACTGATATACAGAATGAGTCTGCTTTATCAACACATGACCTGACATGTGGAACTTTGCTCCTGCAACCATGTCCCTAAAATGGTTCAAGCTGTGGGGTAAACACTGGTGTCACTGAATCAACAGTCCTGTTGACATCTTTACCATCAGTGAAAGACAGCTTTTAACTCATCAACATGTAGATAAAGTGACAATAAAGTGATGTAGACCCTTTTACTACCCAACAGTAAACATATTAAACATGTAGAACTTACTGCATCATTTATTAAGAGGCATTTGATGTGTAGAAAAAGACTTGGTAAAAAATCACTTGGATTAAGGACAGTGCTAGTGCTTACACTGAATATGAGAAATGCATTTTGCTTCAAAGCAGACTTTGCCACTTGTGCATTTTCTCATGAATTGCTCAAGGCTTTATGCTCTTTGATTATGTCTATGGAGAAAAAACATACTGTTATCAATTAACTTTGGGGTTTATGAAGACTGATGCAGGCAATATTTAAATGTCAGTTGCTCTGTCTGGATTGTAGCAGACAAGTAAACATAACTGTATCTTTTTACATCTTTAGCGACTCCTATATAGAGAGTATAGTTTTCATTTTATGGGATTGTATCATTCAGTTTCCTTGCCATCCTTGTTATAACAGAAATATGATAATTTAAAACTGGGGCATGTCTGAATGTAGTCTGTTATTGAAGGATGAACTAAATCAAAGCCTTCATAGGCCATCAAAGTGAATAAAAAAATCATATAACTGCATTGTGATCCCATGTCATTTTCACCAGTTTCTAACAACAGCTCTTCAGTAGAAAATGATTTTATTTCAGCACAAGAGATTTTGATGTGGTGTTGAAGGGAGTAGAATATGCAGTGATTGTACTAGAGCTGGCATCTGGGCTATTACATCCAACAGACTGTTCTCTATGGTGTTCTCTGTTGGTTCCATACTAGATCAATTAGATAATTGCTGTCGCTGTTCATTCTGAAGACCACTGTTGAGCTAATTAGAAAGTCCAGAATGTTCCCAACCGTTACATCGAGGACATTCAGAAATATAAGGGATAATTGTGTGCTGAATGTTCTAGCTGGATATAGAACAGGGTTTGACTCTTTCCAACTAAACCCTCTAACTAACATCTAGGCTTGCTTGGCTCCGGTCGGATTCCTCATGGAGCAACAATCACTCAGGTTCAGAATATACTGCTATTGTTCGATGTGTACTTTGCAGTGGAAGTTTGGAGTCTCCTTTAGGTTGGTGACTAGTAATGTGAGAGCTGAGCACTCTATTGTTTAGCGTAACTTTGCTGACATGGAAAAACCTCATAATTCTCAATTGTTTACTATTTTTATTTAACTATATTTTTCACTCAATTGAAAAGTTGCCATTTTGGAGATATAAAGTTTTGTTCAGACAGTGAGTTCGTTAATAGACCAAAACAGTGAATTATTGATGTTATATATTATGTTGATCTACACCATCAGCTATTATTATATACTATATAGATCTACCATCAGCCACTTTTTTAAAAGCACCTCCTCCTTTTTTGCAGCTTTTTCAGCTCCAACGACCATATAGGTGCACTTTTTCAATTACAGAGTGTAGTCCATCTGTTTTTCTGTATACTTTATTACCTCCTTTCACCTGTTTTTCCAATGGTCAGGATCCCCACAGGCTCCCCATAAATAAAATGGACAACGAGTGTACTGTAGAAACAAAGTATGTGTACTTAATGAAATGGCCAGAGAGTTTATTTTGGAGAAAAGCAAGGCCTCTGTTGTGGAAAATGTTTTCTATAAAGTCTCCATCACTGGAAATGTGTTGTTATTGGAAACCACAGTCTGAGAGCACATTGTAAAAGTAAACTCAGTACCACTGTTACTTTGGAGAAGAAAAGCATGTTTTCCACATTTTGTACATCAACATTATGTATTATGAGCATTAACAAAGCATCAAAGCATCCAGAACAGCTGTCAAAATAATTTATTTGTTTTATTTATAAAAATGGGTAGATTTAATCAATAATACCATGTTTTCTGTGCATTTGGTAGCAGAATTTTACTGATTTCCTTTTCTTGAAGTATAGCAATACAGCATATTATATTTACAATGTGGACTGCAGATTCATTATTCCAGAGCTCTGAAGTCCACATCCCCAGCATGGAAAAATTAGAGCAAGGTTGATGTTTCAGGGTGAGTCAAGAGGGTGAATCCCAACCTGCATTTTTAATGGATCAATAGGGTTTAATGGCACAAAAAACTTTGTCTCGTTAATGGAGCCTAGCTGTGTTTAAAGTGATGATTTAAATGCCTACATGCATACATTGAAGTAAAAAGTGCATGAGCAAGGCAAAACTGTTGTGTTTGTTTTTTTCTAAAGCTGAGTTTTCATTCATTCTCTGTTAAAGCTGTAGGGCAAGATAGATGTGGAATATGAATGTTGTGGTTCATAAAAATACATCAGCTATGTGAGCTGTTATTATGCTTACAATTAGCTTTGATCTGCTCAAAATATTTAATCTTAAGAACATTGAAGCCTGTTTTTGCTACTTGGCCTGGATATGTTTGAGTCTTGAGTCAGAGGCACCCAACTGTGTAATGTAGGGATTTCAAGTATTTATATTTCACTGCCAAGTTGGTACCAATATTGAAAATGTAGCCATTTTTGGAGTAATAACAGTTCTGCCATAAAAACTATAATAATTACATTTTAATCCACGTTAGAATTTACGATACAATTAATGGTAAAATACGGATTTATGGGACACGATGGAATCCAGATCCTCGCACCCTGTGAGCAAGCCAAATGTGATAGTGGCAAGGAACTTTCTCCCTAGGGCTATGAAGAAGAAACATTGAGAGGATCCCAGGCTCAGTAAGGGGAACCCATCCTCCATGGGCAGATCTGGATTGAAAGATATTAATAGAGAGATTTATTAGTAGAGTCTTTGGTGTAGGCCCAGTCCCCAACCCAGGTCTTGCATCATTCAGTCTTGAGCAGACACTGCCAGATAGATGGATGGCATGGGTGGAGCCACCCCTTTTGGAAACAGGACCAGGACCAACCTGATGGTAGTCGGGAGGAAGGAGGATGATGTTGATGCATTGGCATCTGCAATCGATAGAGCAGAAACAAAGTGGTTCTTTTTAAAGTTGAGTAGTAACTTGTGATTGACCAGGAAGCTCAATGAATGAGTGACATAGTATTGGCTAAGGTAAGAACTGATGAGCGCCAAAGCATTAGTTTTTATTTCAAAAAAAAAAAAAAGCTTCCATTTCTGCAATGCTGTGTAACTTACTGTAGTAAAGATGGATAACGATGGCACAGCTTTGGCCTGACCTCTTGTGACTGGAAGGTTCAATCCCCTGGCAGGTCATGATTGAAGTGCCCTTGAGCAAGGCACCTAACCCACCATTGCTCTTCATGCACCATGGAAGGGGCTTCCCACTTCTTCAGGCATATGTCTTAACTGCCCCCTAGTGTGTGTGTGTGTGTGTGTGTGTGTGTGTATGTGTGTTTCACTGCATGGATGAAAAGTAACAAGCACTAGAGCTGCCAGTATGCTTCAGATGAAAAAGACAATTCAAAACAAAATATACTGAGGCAAAAAAGATGTTGTTTGAGGTTACACTGAGCAGTGTGCTCTATCTAATAAAGATAATTTGGAATCATTACATTCTTCTGATGCACTGTAATTAGTCTAGATACCTCACTCAATCTTCATATGGTGCCAATGAATATTACAGGTGACATATCATAAACATAACGGTTATTGGTTCTTTCTGGACCATGGCCATCAAATACCTTTTTTTCCCACTATAGTCACAGAAATGCATTTCTCTACTTTGTGTTTTATTATTATTGAATTTGAGCATTAACACTTTTTAAAGACTCAATACTCTGCCCATTTATGCCTAAGAACAGTGAGACTCTGCAAAGTTCATCACCACTAAAGCCACTGGTGAAGTTAATATAACAATGATACAAGATGAAGTTTAGGGACACTATACTTCTGGCTTAAAGATTTAGAGCTTGTTTAGCTAGAGCCTTCTAAGATGGCAGCCACATTGTTTAAAACAAAGAATAATATTAAATGTAAGAATCATGAGACTCAACTTGCATATACAGCAGTACTGTGTGCAATACTCAGTCATAACAGAGTATTACCACCACCTGCATAATAGTGGGAATAACCACCCTAGAGTGTTTACTCAATGGTGATCCCTGACACTTGCTCCTGTGTTCATTAAAAAGGTCAACTGTGGCTTGTTGATTGCTCTGTACCACTCACTGGAGTTGTTGTTCCCCTCTGGAATCAATGTGGAACTACTGTTATGCCATTGGGAAGCACTCAATGTATGAGACTGTTCTCAGCACACCTTCACTACAGCGACTATAGAACATCCCATGAACTTAGCAGTTTCCGAGATGCTACTACCCTATTATCATGCCTTTTTGGACATTGGCAGTAAAACCCTGCAGCAACTTTTTCACATGGCATTTGTGACATCCCAGGCCAAGTTAATTTCATAATACTGTTGATATGACTGTGCATGTGCCTTATTTCCACCGTATTTTTCATACCACCACTGTACTTTGAGATTATAGCCAAAATACTTGGTTGGGAAAGGAAGTGCCACTGATAATTGTTTTTAGTTAAAGAAAGTGCACATCCTTGTTCAGTTTTATATCCCATTAAATGTCTCTGAGACATTCTGGGAGTGCACTATAGCCAAGTAAAGCTGACATGGCAAGAACTGGATGCTACAAGTATAAAACTCTCAAGAAAGTGCAGTGCTTCAGGGCTCAAGAATGTAGCTTCATTATTATTCCCTGAAAAAGCCTAGTTGCTGCAACCAAAAGTCACTAGTTGTTATTAAGAGTTTCTCTATTTACTTTCTATGTTCTCTATAACTGGATACATTCTGCTCTCATTAGAACAGTCTGAGCAGGTCAGCACAGGGTTTGAATCCTGTCGTAAAGCTCAGGCCATGGTAGTGAACCTGCATAATTCTGAAATCAGGTAGTTACATTTGAAGGATTTCATGATAAAACATTTTTTGAGGTGGGAGCTTTACAGTGTCAATGATGTAACATGTTAACGTATTAGAAGCCTTGCACTTCACCAAAGGTTCTGTCCATCATTTACATAAAGCATCATGGGGCACAAGAATGAGATGGATTATTGCTACATTCCATTTACCTTGGAAGTTGGATGTTGGAGATGGGAATGCCGTCACACTTGATGTGTTGACCACATTCCAGTAAAACATTGGAAAAGCAATATGAACACCTCCATTATTCATTAAGGCATTGTTAGCGATTTAACTTGATAACCTTACACTTCACACAATCATATCTGTATATTATGACTACCCCAATTTGGAATTAACTCAACCTGGGACATCACAGATGCTACATGACAGGGTTTGCTGCATGTATAAATTAGTGAGCACACCAGTCATTGGTAGCAGAACTATCTTAATGGACGGATGAATGATTTTCAGAAGGGCATGATAACAGGGTACAGGGTGAAGAGTGGCATCATATCAGAAACCACTAACTTTGTGGGATGTTCTAGAGCTGTTGTAGTGAAGGTGTACGGAGAATTGACTTCTTGTACATTGAGTGCATCCCAACAGCATAACAGTGGTGCTCCATAGGTCTTTGATGTCAGAGGGGAACAATGATTCCAGTGAGTGGTACAAAGCTTTTGCCATGCCACAGTGGACCAGTTAACCTCTATAATGAACACAGGAGCAATGAGAAAAGTGTCAGGCACACTCTAAGCCAAGGTAGTTATACTCACTCTTGGTCATGATATTCTGATATGACTTTTTTTACACATTCAAACAGCATAGCAACATGTCCAGAGAGAGATGTTAGACAGTACTGTGTGAATTGAGACATGAATGAGACATAAATATGCAGAAATGCAAATAAGTAGTAATACTACAGCTGGAACTTGTTATTGAGATTCTGAGCAGGAAATCCATGGGGACACCCCAGTCCCAGTTCAAATGAAATACAGCAAAACATTTTTACAATGAGCATTAAAGTACATTTCCATTTCAGATCAAATTCAGCAAGCATTTTCAAGTGAAATCTGTAAAAAACTGTTTTACAAATGTAATGCTTTTTCTTTTACTTTTCATACAGAAGTGTAATAAAAGTTATACTTCCATAAAAAGCTAAAATTTTGGTTGTTCCTAGAATATAATTTAATCCTGGTTTTGTTAATGAATAATAGCAATGCAGCTTTCATCAAGTTGAGTACAGCCTGCTGATGTTTTTTGAGGAAAAATGACAAAGTTTCAGACAAAAATTAATTTAGATTAAAAAAAATTGTGTCTACTTTAAATGTTAATAAATAATTAAGTAAATAACTATATACAAAACCAAAATGTATTCAATTTAGTAAATTAATAGACATTTTTACATTTCTATACCCTTAAGCTAATTTCTGTATCTCATTTATTTCATTAATACTTTCTTTAAGATGCTAATGGATTAATGACATGGTATTGGCCAGACACCAGACACCTAACATTGACTGTAAAGCAAAACAGCATTCAAGCTCTGGAATTTAGATTTTAAAATGATCAAATGAGTGAACAGCAGACAAGGAATTGAAGCTCTTCTTCCCTAGAGTGTGGACTGATGGATAATAAGTGGAATAAATGAGAGCTGATGGCTAATTTTTTTCAGTATGCCAGCTGAAGCGATGCATCTGTAGCATTACCAAAGTGTTATGCATTTTAAACATCTGCTTGATGATTATCACTTACAGATGAGGTGAGATGTAGACAAGAAGTTGAAGTTGTTAATAAAACCTGCAAGTTAACAGTGAAAAAAGATGTTATAGGAAGTGCACTAAAGCTCTATGTGTTGGCATTTTTTCAGATGAAGTCTGCAGGGGTTGGAGATGGAGGACTCTTCACAGAGAGCTACTGCAACATCTGCAATGCCCAACTCATCTCTGAGTCACAACGTGTTGCACATTATGAGGTGAACTGTCATATATGACATACAGACACACATCAAACATACTCGCTAATCTCACTCATTCTGCCCTTTTCTCCCTCAACACATTTTCACATATTAAATCACACACAGTCCCTTCACTGCACGGATTTGTCCATCTTATAAAAAGAGTGAAATTTTAATGACCTCATACTGTTTATTTAGCATTTAATACATAGCATTTAAGCCATACAACAAAAAATGTAACATATTGAAAAACATTTTTTGTTCATAATTTAAATAAAAAAATGTGAACATATGTGACATTAATTACATGTAAAGTGACATATTTCAAGCATTTATTTGTCGTCATGTTCAGTATTGCTTATAGCTTATGAACATCAGAAATCCAGATTCTCTAATTATTAGAATATTTAATTCCTACTGTGTATCTCTGGCTACAACTGCCTCATTCCTAATATCACACCACTGAGAAACAGAGACAATCCCAGTAGTGTCTCACTTGGGCTAACGGTGAAAAAGAGCTGGACTGCTCCTCAGTGGTCTAAAGTCATCTTGTCAGATGAAAGTAAAATGTGCATTTAGAACTCAAGATCCAAGAGTCTGGAGGAAGAGGAGATGCTGATTTCCTTTTCCAGCAGAACTATGTATATGCCCACAGTGCCAAAACTATTACTAAAAGGTTTACTGACCATAATATTACTGTATTTGATTGGCCAACTAACTCTCCAGCCATACTGATCAACATGAAAACAAAAAAAAGCTTGGAATAGGCTTGCAATTAATATACAATATAAGGCAGTTCAATTTTATTTATTAAATTATGATCAAAAATGGTTTATGATCAAAAGTAAAAAAAAAAAAAAAAATTAAAGCTGGTTCTTACAGAATTTGGTTATTTGAGATTTGCAGCATTTTTTTATCCTTTTTTCAGTGAGCAAATAATTTTGATAAATTAAAATCACATTTGTGCAGTCAGTAATGTCATTCTACATCCTGATGGCTGTTGCTTTTACCCTCAGTGCATTTCCAAACCCGTAATGCACATTATCTTAAAAGCTATGCTCATCAATTGATCATCAGTCTAATAATTTTCAGCTGAGGTGAACCCCGGTAATACATTACAGAATAGCTAAACAGTCACCTCGTGCATTTTTCACGGTTTGCTTTTAAAGCTGTAATGTAGTCCACGTCTCAAGACTCTCAACCTCACAGTAAGTAATTTAATGAGTGACCATTAAAGAATCATCCCCTTGCATTATTTAACTCCATCACTTAGGCCTCCCTGGACTACAAAGTATGCAATCAGTAGATTAACAGGCAAGCTAATGAGAACAAATCCTTAGTGTAAGAATCAGTGTAGCGGAGGGAGCATCACAGAGTAGCCGTTTGGCTCCGTGAGATTTATTTACAAAGCAGCTCCAGCAGCCAAAGCACTATATTTAGGGATGCCGTTTCTGGCTCTTCTTTCAGTGAGTTGTCATTCCTCATCTAGAGTAAACATTCTCACATAGCACATTGTTCAAACGAGCATGGCTGACTTACTGCAGTCTGAATAGAGACCAGCTTTATATTCCCTTACCAAAGCTTCTAAAAGCAGCCAAGAGAGCTGTTAAACATCAGACTTTACCAGAGCACCCATTCCAGAGCAGCCCAGGCAATGCAGACAAACTGTTTCTTTCCTAATCTCCGTGTCAGTGGAGAAGCACTGAGTCAGCCAAATGTGTCTTGACACCTGCTGTCTGAGCTGGAGACCACTAGCTGGGCCAGATCATTTAAGGTCTTCCTACCAGAGAGCAAAGAAAAAGTAGCCAAGGAAGAGAGCAAACTCGGGGCGAACCAGGGAAGATAGAAATCAAGGAAGACAAGCTTATATCAGAGCATAGTAAAGGGAAGATTAAAGATGTACTTTTAGCTTTCCCATATTGATTTATTAATATTGATTATTCTTTCAAAATCTTATCCTGAAGAAAAACAATATTTCAGAGAGATCCACTCATGAGTTTGTGATGTGTATCAGGAGCATCCTGATATTTTATTGGACCAGTAGGACAGCAGTGCGCAATACATGATTGGTATGTTTTCAATTAATTTTTTGGCAGAGAAAGGGAAGGTGTTGTGTCCTTGTTTGTTAGTTTATTCCCGTTCATCTCTAATTTGTGGTAGATGCAGGGTACGATGTGCTGTTAACATAAATTCTTGACTGTGGACCAAAACTAGAGTGATAAAAACAAACTCTTGGTGGTGACAATACAAACTCATGAAGGTGACATTACAGTGACCAACAAGGGACTGTGACATGAGAGGAACACAACAATCTGACACAATGACAAGTGAGCAGAGCTGTGAAAAAGAGGAACAGGTGAAGAAAATGATGAGACACATTGACCAGGACGGAGACATGATGGAGCACATGGAGGATGTAAACACAAATACAGACTGTGACGGGAGGTTTACACATAGATTTGATTTAATTATACTACAGTGGTAACCCTACTTACGAGTTTAATCCGTGCAGGAGCCGAGCTCGTTAGCTGGTTTGCTCGTTAGCTGGATGCATTTTCCCCATAAGAATACATGTAAAACTGATTAATCCGTGTCAGCCGGACAACATACAGTATACTTTAATATGCTAAATAATGTGTTTATATGGGTTTTTTAAAACATAAACGAGATGACAGTGCTTGTGTAGGCTGGCCGCTTAGGAGATGGAGACTGACGGTGCTCGTGTAGGCTGGCTGCTAAGGAGGACAGGAGGACGGGTGTACGTGTATGGCATGGTTACATTTATCATATGAAACGTAAAAGTAAAATTTATCTAACTTTCTTGTTCACTACCTTTTGCTACCTTAGCATCGCTTTCAACAGGCACTTTTACTTTTACTGAACAGCGGTCAAAGGTATTGACTGACCTTTTCTTCTACAGTAGCATCTAGGAGATGCTATGACCGCAGCGCCCCTAGCGGTTTGGCATAGTTGAAGAAATTTATGCTACTCATTAGCTGGAATATTACTTGTTACCTGGAACAAAAATATTCCGAGACCTCGACTCGTTACCTGGAATACTCGTTAGTAGGGATGCTCGTAAGTAGGGTTACCACTGTACTGCGTTTATTTTATTGGCAAATACTAAGCCTTCAACCACAACAAAATAAACAATAGTATTCATTAGTTGGGCTGCTAACTTCCCCTGCTCACTGATGCATTGTTGTGTCCTGATAATTAACAATCCTTGTCCAGCTTTGCAAACCTCTAATGTATTCTTCTGTATGTCTATCAGTATGTTTGGTATATAGGAACAAAGT
The DNA here is from genome assembly GCA_036984385.1 of Crenuchus spilurus. NCBI lineage: Eukaryota > Metazoa > Chordata > Actinopteri > Characiformes > Crenuchidae > Crenuchus > Crenuchus spilurus. Next base: position 16,057 of record BRDA01075209.1, on the reverse strand, counting down.
TAGATTTCTCATAAACAACACTTAGAAAACAGTTCAGTGTTGTCTGATTTTAGGCAACATAAATAAGTTATATAAATAATATAAGTAAGACTATTTGAAACCAGATGCTTGTGACATCATTTACTATATTTCAGGTGCACTTACAGTATTTAAGACTACAGAGGGACGTTTGAGGATTATGATCCTCTCTCTCTCTCTCTCTCTCTCTCTCTCTCTCTACCTATCTATCTGTCTGTCACACAAAATTAAAAAGCTGTATTCATTTTGTTGTAATTTATCATGGATTCAAGAAAGGTAAAATATTCATTCATATTCATTAATAATGTTCTGAAGCATCAGTAGCAGTCATATACATATGAATAGTGTCAGTAAAATAATAATGATTTGAGAACTAGATCAGAGGAGTACATATTCTCCCTCTCTCCCTCCTGGCTGACGTGCTGTTGGGCATCAGTGGCCTCTTTCATCTTCACCCAAAGCAGTGGCTCTTCACTGGGGCAATGTAATCCAGCCAGACTGCTCGCTTTTCCTCAGAGCCATCCTCTGACACTTATCTATCAAAGCCACTGCCTGCCTTTAGAACTCACTCTGGATCCAGCTGGACCCTCTCACTCGTACTCTCAGTGTGCCTGACTGAGCAAAAATTTCTCAGCTTTGCAGGAAATATTTTGAATCTGCACACTGGCACCTGTACCTAGTCATTTTCAAACTCACACACTGCAGGGATTGTGGGTTCTCTCAATTAATGTTCTTATAGATATACACACATCATCCAGTACATCAGATTCCAACTTGTTTAACCCACACACTTATTATTATTACAGGATTATACAATCCTAGGGCACTACATTTAAAATACAAACAGAAGTACACACTTACACACAGGCCAGAACAGGCACATATGCACATGAACACACATACTCACAAATAGCTGTGTATTTTTGGCAATTTCATCTTAACACCCACAGAACTGAACTCTGTCTTACATAAAGCAGAATTCAATCACATGGCTAGAGAATCACTATTTTTTCAGAGCCGTTAAGCTATGAATGAAAAAAGCACAGGACAAATGAAAGAAGCCTGTTCAATAAAATAAAACTATTGTGCAGTTCAGTGCTGTTTCAATGTCCTGCTTCAAAGTCCCAGAAGTCCACACTTCAGAACCAGAACAGGATCTCATTTTAAGGGTCAATCCAGCCAAATTAGCCGTTGTATCTTAAAGTGGGAGGAGCTTTTGAATGACCACAGCTGCTTTGGAGTGGGATGCTTGAAATATGTTTTGCAGTTGCCTCATAGTTACAAATTTTTTTCATTTGTACCTTTTTCATTTCCCAACTAAAGAAAATAAACACAGAAAAGACAGCATCACTGTGTGCATATGCATGCAGCCCTTCAGCACTTCTTGTATGACCTCAAAAAATTCACCCCAAAGCAGTAGTAGCTCTTTACAACTACAGTTGCTCGCAGCCTAAAGATAACATAAACAGAAGGGGGTTTAAATTTAGTGTGAGGTTTCTTTGACTCCCATCACTTTTCACACAACATATATGCCCTCCAATAAAGGCAATGAGTGCTCCAGAGCTCCAGATATTCAAGATAGATCCTAAAAACTGCCCAGACAACATCTCAAAATGGCTTATAGTCTATGTAATCTGTAGCCGTATTAAGATTGGATTAGCTCTACATGGAGTCCTGGGGTCATTTCTTCTTTTACAGGAGCTTCTCTGTGATTTTATTGTGATTTATCTGGATCAGCCATGTCTGTGTTATTTCCACTCATCCTAGTGGATTACCTATGTTTTTTTTTTATTTTACTTAGCATTCATCATGGAAAAAGGTGTCATCAGGGCATTTCTAATCACTAGAGAAATCCATAATGCACCAATGTCCATTGACATTAAGGAATAGTTGCTTTGGTGATGTAATGCTTGTGAGAGTTGAGGAGGAGTCAGGATGCAGAGGTGGAATTCAAACAAAACGTTGTTATATACACAGCTCAGCAACAAAACACTGGTGGCTACCAAACCAAAACAAAGATGAGACTGCGGCTATACTGAAACTTTAAATCTGTGAGTTACCTACATACATGCACATACATGAATAGAACCCTGACATTCACTAACATACAATAACATCAACTAACCTTTATCAGCATTCAATGACTGACAAAGGACTCTTAGACATGAGGAAGCTTAAATAACAAACATAATCAAAAGAGGAATGAACGAGCAGGGCTGTGGGAGGAGACAAGACAGGTGATGAGCATTAACCAGACAGGAGAACGTGATAAGGGCAGGACATAGAGACATGATGTGGATGTAAACAAAAAGCACATGATGACAAGACACGTGGACAGCTACAGCACATGGAGAACGAAAACACAAGCATGAGGCCGCGACGGGGGCCATGGCAGGTGGCTTCAATGAGATATCAGTCTCTGTCCATTTTTTTCTGCGATAAATCATTGACTAATGTTTACATCTCCAAACCTGACTGCAGTCCATGCAAACAGAACAAAGAATGCTAAGAAGTAGTGATGTTAATGCTCAGAACTGGAGCATAGCTCTTCTAGAACAAGAGAGGACAAGTTGGGTGATATCTCTGCTGTGACACTACAATTAAATGTAATTACCTGAGCAGAAACAGGTGTGTTTGATCAGGAAGATCACTAAACTGTGCAGGAATCCAGCCCTCCAGGACTGGAGCTGTACACCCCTGTTCTATAACATTTAAAAAAGTCACACAGTCTGGTGTGGTTTGTATGAATTTGTCAGTTGTGTAGTGAGAAAGCACATCATTCATGAATGCACTCACGAATGTCTATTGTACATTCGCCCGCTGTCCAACTAAAATAGTCTGCAAGGAGCATTTTGTGCTGCTGGCAACAGCAGCTTTTCAATTTGAGCCTCACTCCGCAGATCTCAGCAAAGCCTAGAAGCAATCTGTTCTCTTTCCAGGCACTGAAGTTGACATTGATAACTCTCTTATTACCCACATATACACACATTCCAATTTTTAATATCAAACATATTGCATATTACATTATAAATTCCAGTCATTCATCTTAAAGCTCCAGCAAAGCAGCAACTTTAAAAACCTGACCAAACCTGATGTCCTGTATCTCAGGTCACAGGGTTCCTTCCCATTATTAGCCATGCTTTTGCTGGAATGGAGTGCTTCAAATCTTCTCAGAGCATTCGGCCAGTATTATTGTGGTCACCTTTTTGACATTAGAGGGACAGATTTAAGCTGAGCGTGATATGGCAATTTTTTTGGATAACCACGTTTTTCAATTACGTTAGAAGCAGTCTGAAAATGTATTCGCTCCCAGTGAACTCTGGAAATTGCACCTCTCTGCAGAAAGGGCCATGAGAAGCAGACAGGAATAATGTAGCTCATCTTGTGGATGGAGGCAAATTTTCAGGATCTTAAATTAAAATGTACATAGATATGAAATGAAATAAAGCTGTCACACAGCAATGCGATATGGTTTAATATCCTTCACTCACACACATGCACAATGAACATATAGATTTTTCATTAAGCTTCATGGCATGTGTCTAGTGCTGTCATGCTGTACAGTGAAAGTTACTGGCCTGAAGGATACCTAATAGACAAGGGAGAGTAATATGAGTGGAAGTAATCTATCCCAAGAAAAATAGCCACTTAATATTTAATAATGCTCTAAACTGAATAAAATGGTGTCCCCAAGCAGTTTATTACCTTACCCCAGTCAGGTGGTTTGAAGACTTTATTTGCTTGGCTTCCATGGCCCACCTTGACATTCTGAAACTTAAATATTCTGGACGTGAAGCACTTGCATGCATATTTCAAACTTCACAAGGCTGCCAACTCTTTTGGCATCCTCAGATTCCTATGAAATAATCAAAGTGTTTGGGTGGCGTAACATAAACCTTGGTGCGATGGTTAATAGTCAATGTGGATAAGGTTAAGGGACAGCAAAAGAGCTTCATGAAATATGACTGAAAGCAGACTTGCACTCAACAAGCCATGGAAATAAGCAGTCACTGATGCTCTCCACTTTCAACAAAACAGACATATAAAGAGGTTGTACAGTGTTTAATTGTTATGGTCTGTAATATTGATATCAGGAACTCTGTTTAAATATTTAACCACATATATATGCTCCCCACTGTTATTCATATTACTTTGTAATCAAAATGTGATATTTAATTGATGCAGCCCCACATTTCTCCATAGATGTATTTCAGCAAGTCCATGGTCCATGCAGCTATTATGTAACTGCATTATTCAGCAGTGAATCTATCCCAATTCTTCTTAAACAAAAAGGAAACCGACACACAGTCATACTGTATTACTATGTGCAATTGTTCAACCAAATTATGAGCTGTAAGCCATTCTGATCAACATTAAAAGAAAAAGGGCTTGAAATACAATACATTACCTGTAATGAACATAACATATAATAGTTTGTGTTTGTGAATTAAATTATGAAATTTTTTTTAATGATTCTAGGTGTTAATCATTCAACAACTTTGATATAGGTCAGAATATAGGTTTGTGTAATAAAAACACTGATTTGCTGATTTTGTATTGTACATACAATGATATTATAAGCTAAATGATGTGTGTATATACTAAATTATGTTAAATAAACTTTAATTCTGTTTTGTTCCCTTCTATACCAGAGCAAGAAACATGCCAACAAAGTGCGTCTGTTCTACATGCTCCATCCAGAAGATGGTGGTCCGCCCTCTAAAAGACTGAGACCAGACAACCCAGTATGTACATTTTTTCCAGTAGACAAATGAGATAGTTATGTGTGAGATGTGTGAAAATTGAATGTGCTTTGTTTTACTGTTCAGCAATGAGTGTTTTGTCAGTGGACAGCCACAGGAGTTAATGAATATCTTTGTTCACATGAATCTGATATGTAATTTGTCAGAGCTCCTGGCTGCCCTTCCGTTCACACATATCTGCGGGAGATTGTCTGGATTACATGACAAAAAGCAGCCGTTTAAATCCCATTATATTGAAAATTAAAGGCCAAATGGCATAGCAGTTGTGTAGCTTAAATTACCTTGATATTCTCTCCTGTGATCTAGTCAAAATGTCCAAATGAGTTGGTTGTAGTGAGGGTCATTAGCCTCACTATTGGGTAGCCCTAAGCAAAGAAAACGTAGATCTGTTCATTTCCCTGCCTGTGTAGACTTGTTCTGTTTAATGAATAGTATCATGAGGCCAGATACACACACCTGGGGACAACTTTTGGTGCGGGATTTGTTAATGTTTTGGGAGCACAGTTTGACTTAGAATTCTCAGAGGTGCACTACACAGATACAACATACACTCACTGGCCATGTCATTAGGTACACATACCTTGTATCAATGGTCATTGTCCATTTTATCAGCTCTACTGACCATATACTGTAGGTGCACTTTGTAGTTCTAAAACTATGTTGTATACTTTGTTATTCTCCTTTCACTCTGTTCTACAATGATTAGGACCACCACAGAGCATGTATTAATTGCACGTGCTGATTTGACTCGGATGAGCAACACGCAAGCCAGCTGCGTAAAATTAGTTTAATATTGGACATTCTTTTGATATTCATAGTTCCGCTTTTCCTCATGTAACGTTCCAAAGCCAGTCTTACTTCAGACTTTCAGCTCCGGCCCAGATAGTGAGCTTTGAGGGCAGGTGAAACATGAAGTACATGTGATTCAGCCACTCGTACTCAATTTGGCTTTTTCACTTGTTCATTTATTAATTCACAAATGAACAAAAGAATTCTTAAAGGGACAGTGTACACATTACTCAATACTGGCCGTTACACTCAACAGCTAACAAGATGCAGATTCACCAGCACAGTTACAGTTCTGAGGTGAAATAGACAAAGATAACAAACTACAACCTCAAAATTGACTGAAATGCACATGTTATGATGAAGCCTGGACGCAATATCTTAGCTTTCTGTTTGCTCTGGTTTAGTGTTAAATAAACCATTTAATTTCAGACAAAGGAATTACTTTATATATTTTTTTTGTATTTTTGCCAAAGTATTGTTTTTGGTATCGAGAATTGCAATACTACACTTAGTATTGTTATCGAAGTCAAAATTGTGGTATCGTGACAACCCTACCACCCACCACCACTGAAAGACTAGAGGATGATCAAAATAAACTGTGCAGGAAGAGATGACTTGTTATATAGGTATATCATTAAGGTAGGAGTGGACAGTGAGCTAGCATAGTGTTTAAAAACATCAGCAGCTCTACTGTGTCTGATCCACTCATACCAGCACAACACACACCAACACACACACTAGCACATCAGTGTCACTGCAGTGCTGAGATTGATACAGAGTCAAAATATTTTTTGCTTGGTGTTGGGTCCTGACCATTGAAGAACAGGGTGAAAGAATGCAACAAGTGGATCAAATAAAATGAATAGGTGTAGTCACAGAATAAGGCTGTATCTTCCTGCAGCAGGCTGTAGCTCTGGAGGACATACAAAAAAGCAAGGACTACAGGCTGCGGTATACCAATGAACTCTGCTCACTCATTCACTCTGCAGGAGAGTTAAACCCTTTACCATGCTCCTCTGTCTCCTGAGCCTCATTGAGATCACTCAAACTGTAGCATAGAAGCAGGAGACAGGAACAATAAACACCATAGAAACTGTACTGATATGAGTTATATGTTCTAAAATAGATTTGCATGCTATTGGTTTCCTGCCTGTGTATTCTTGACTTCTGTAAACAACACAGTCATTACTCACCACAGTTGTTTTCATGTTAACCCACCTGTAAATTGGGTTGGAATACCAGTGGCTGGTTGTTTTTGAGCTGCATCATATCTCTTTTAATTGGTAGCAAGCAGCTGCTGACAGCTGTCACAGTAAAGAGGGGGGTTTGTTTTTAGAGTTATGCACGCTTGCTACGCGACTAAAATATATAATGAGGACAGTGAAGATGACATATTCTGAAGTCTAGTTAATTTGTCCTTCGTTTTCCATTTTCTCTTCTCAAAGCTAGAACGGTAATATCCTCCTCATCCCTTTTCAGACAGAAAGATGGCCGGCACAGCAGTCACCAAGCTGTGTGGATCTGTGTGGACTCTGAATTAAACAGTGATTAATACCTGCTGCTCGGAATGTGTGGCGACAAATTGGAAAAGCTAAAAACGCTGGAACAAAGAAAGAGCATCTCGATATCGGGGAAGCAATCTCACATTCATTTCCACGGCATCATTTTCCAGAACTTCTAGAGCAGAATGAAGTATGAACAACACAATCCGACTCTCCCTGTCTTAGCATGATAATCTACATTGGAGTCATTATGAATTGTGCAGATGCTGAATTACAATAATGCACAGAATCTTCCATATCCACACATATCAGCACATCGACTATTCACAGCTTCTACTTCTACAAATACTTGGAGCATTATTGGTTATGTGCTAGTTGGTTGATTGGTTATACATTGTCACAAGTTTACAGTGTCCACTTTACTTTGAGGATAGTAATACAGTACAGTACAGTATAGTGCATCTGCAAGAATTTGATCTTGTCAAATTTGTGTTCTAATTAAATTTACAAAGGTAAATTGTTATACAAGTATATTTTACATTCATCACATGTATAAGTGACATATTTCAAGCCTTTTTGTTCCTATTGTTTTAACGTTGATACTGTTTCAATAGTAATTATATAGTAAATAATACATTAAAAATTAAATTTTCTAATAATTTGAGATTCTGGACTTCAGATTGTCATATGCTATAAGTCACACTGGTCAATATTAATATATAAAATTGAAATATGTAATGTAACATGTAATGAAAATAAAATATGAGTTTTTCTTCAAGTTCATCATTGTGCATAAAATAACAAACATAAATTTTATCATGATGTTACATTTTTTTATGAAGCATCTGCTGCTAGTTTGTGAACCATATTCTGCATAAATTTGACATTAAATGTGATTAGATCTTCAAGTCTTAAAACGAGATGAATAGAAATTAATTAAACAAATATCATAAACAATAAGCTTTTTCATATCCCCGCATTAAATACCTTCACACTTCAAGTTTAATTTATTCAGGTGTACAGAAATGTGTAAAAGGTTCAAAAACTTTATCAGATACACATCTTTTCTAGATTAACCAATCCAGGTATCTCTGGATGTTTGGAGTTGATTCTAGATTGGTCTTTGCATATGAAATATATCACTGTTGTCTCACAAAGACACCAATTGTTCAGTGCCAATAAAGTAGGATGAAAATGAAATATCTTAATAAACACTGTTAAATATGATAAAGTCAATTAATTACACTATTGAAATAAGCATATAAGAGTCAATGACAGGCTATAACTGTCATGAAAATAGACTTGAACCCATCATTAAACAATAGAACCATGGGGGTACAAACTGTTTTTTACTTATTATGGGACTGTAAACAGCAGCATAATTCTGAAGTGTAAAGCATCTTAAACTCAAGTCAATAAGAATTAACTTAACTTAATGAAGACAAGACAGAAAGCAAACAAGCATGCACTGAAACTAGGTTTTCTGAGCATTGCTAGTGAAGGTACCTGGATATATTTTTGAGTTGCATCTATTGTAAAGGATTGTAAAGCCAAGCACTACACTGGACAGTTTCATTATAAACTATATTGGTTTGTCCAATTCTCCTCTGAAATGTGGACTGTTAAAGGATTGTGCTTCTTACAGTATGTGCTACATCCAGTATATACACTATTGGACAAAAAGATATTATTGGGACATTATTTTTGATTTTTTGATTTTTTTCTTCCAAAATCAAGGGTATTTAAAAGATCACCACCCCACAAAAAGTATTGAATGGTGTACGATCATTCTAAAGAACACAGCTACACAGCTCAGTGTCTGGAGGATTCATACCCCTCTAGCCCACACCTGACACATGGGCTGCAACTTAAAGTAGCTAAATGCATTCATTAGACAAGGTGTCCACAAACATTTGGACATATAATGCAGAAAAATATCATGAAACATAAGATGACTTTTTGCACTATGCTGATGGAGTACATATGTCAAACAACAAAAATTGTGACACTATTCAATTACATACAGGCTGCATGGAAGGTCTCTGAGCTTGTGTAATTACTGTCAGTCTATTAAGGGTGAGCCTGTGAGGGATAGTGTGCATTTATTGGCCTGTGAAAGATTCGGCTGATTATAGGTAGTCTGTAGAGGAATGTCCTCAGCTTCAATCAGTCAGAGTGTGAGCCTGTGTGCTCAAAGAGCTCATTAGAGCAGTGTTTATGAATAATTCTGCTGGGGACCAGACCGTGCACGGGCCAGTCTCCATGCAGTCCCATTACCACACCATTCCAGAGGAGAGTCAGAGGGCAACAGAGATGCCTGCTAATCAAACTGTACTGCAGAGAGAGAACTGAGCACTCAGAGCAGCTGCCAGTGAATAAGAACGGGCATGCTGCATTAAACTGAACTGTGAAGACCCAACTTGATCTATATTTATCATGCCTCCACAACTCTGGACAATTGCTTTCTGATTCTGGAATGACTTATTAGTGCAGACTGTCCTCATACTTGCAGCCGTCTTAATGGTATCCGGTTTGGCTGTGCTGTTTTGCTGTCAGAGCTGCCTCTAAGCCTCAACATGATTTACCTCCATCAGCAGCTTCCATTTCACACAAACTCTGCCACTGTGGACCCCAGAATAGCCTTTTTATTGGCCGGTTTGTTCCCGGTTACCTCTGTAAAGCTGCCACTTTTTATCGGTCTGTGCCTTCGCTGGAATGAGGAGAGCTAGTAAACTTAGGCACTAGTGCGGTAGTGCTTTTTTAAAAAGTCATGCAAAGGTAGTCAGACTGAGGAAGGAACATAAAAGAAGAAAGTAGGTCGGAAAGGTTCTCGGAGATTTAAAAAAAAAGAAAAAGTGATTTTTTTTATATCTGTGTGTGTATGCGTGCAGCTTTAGCAGCTTCCCATCATGCAGTGTGATTGAGTGTTTGAGCAATCAGGCCCCTGCACTTCTTAGCTTGAAGTGCTCCGACGCACCAGCTTGAAGGAGGGAGGGAAAAGTTTCTCCTCCGTTCTTTTCATTTCTCGAAATTTATATTTTGTGCGCGTCTTCAAACAGGGCGAATTAGTGTGCGCCTCAGCCCTGCTTCCCTGCTTTCCTTGTGGCGTTTATTTTTAGCCGTGTTTTCACACCCCTCCAAACAGTGGAAGAGCTGTGTGTGAGGAGTGGGAGAGAGAGATAAACAGGCTCTTAATTAAAAGCTCTTTGTTAAGAGAAGGGCAGGGCCAGACACAGTCGCAGCCTTCAGACCTCTGTATACACACACGCTTTTTATTATTCACAAAATAGGTCACATGCTAATGGGCAGATGTGTTTGCGATGGTGGAAGAGAGAGAGGAGCACCGTTACATGAACAAAGGGTGCATTTGAACGAGACCAAATGGAAAAAGGCGAAGCAGCCCGCATACCTTCTCAGCAAGCAGCATCAGTAATGAATTGTCACTTCTTCAAGTGTCACTCTTCTAGCTGTCTGAAATATTTTGCATTTAACTGAGCTGGGATGCAGTTTCATGCAGAAGCACACTCAGAAAGAAAAGAACTGTTTAATGTTTCTTTTATGTAAAAAAAAAAAACAATTAGCATTTTAAATCTTATAGGTGTATAGGATTTGCCAATAAGATTATATTTTTACAAAAGTATTGGGACACCTGCTCACTTAGAAACAAAATCAAGGGTATTGTAATCTATAGTCCAGAAAATGCTTTCTATTTCAGAAGATTGCTGTGAGAATTGGATTGTACTCAACCACACAAGCTTTAGGTCAGGAAGCTCAACCGCTCAACTCATCCCAAAAGTATTGGATGGAGCATCATCCTTCAAGAGAATACAGCTCAATACAGGGCAACTTTATACCCTCTAGCCCACACCTGGCATTAGGCATGGTGCCATTTGGTTCATGATTAGTACTATTGTCAGTACTTCTCTACAGGGACTAGACAAGCTGTGTGTGCATTTGTACATCTATGTGAGCAGTGGGTGCAACTTAAAGCAGCTGAATGCATTCATTAGGAGGCGTGTCCACAAACATTTGGACATACAGTGTACCTTTCCTTATACACGCTGCTGTATTTGACTCTGCATTACATTAGAGATGTGTAGAAGAATTTGTTTCTGCCCTCATTTCATGATTACAGTGATTACTCTAATCCACAAGCTACAGGGCCTGCAGGGCTGACTAACAGCCACAGGAAGCCAGATCTAAAGAACATGTAAAAAAGAAAGGAATAAAAAAAAAAGCCCAGAGGAAACGAGCAAGCAGTGATAGAAAACTCAAACTCAAACAGTGCTGCCTCGTGGGGGACCACAGCTCCCGTGACAGGCTTATAAATAGAGATCTTGGATAAATTCAGCTTGTTTTCATTGTGTTCTTCCACATTGGAGAGCATTACATGCACGGGTGCACATTTATGGTAAACAGGCTTTTGCTGTAGATAGGCACAACTGTTCAAACAAACAGGCATTTTCTTCCACACTTTAAACATAGCATCACATATGTGAAACACACTTTTTTTTTCTCTGTTCTGTCTCTCAGTGCACACACACACACATTTCTCCACACACAGAACAGCGGGAGTTGTAACAGAGGGGGATGCAGACGGCCCGATTTTTTTAAGCAAACCAGTGCATCAGAGAAGGCCAGACACTTGCTGCATCCTTGGGGAGATGGTAGGCGTTGAATGCTTTTCTCTGTAGTTCTGTCTCTGTTCTACTCACCTCCCCTATAAACAGAAATCCGAACACACTCACCCCACTGCCCAGTTTGCCAGAATCAGGTCACAGGCTCAGGGAAACAGAACTAGGCCATGAAGTTTGGTCCTATTTATCCTGTTACTTTGAGGTAGAAGTGACATCTAACACAGATGTCCCCTGGCTCAAACATCAATGGATCTACAGGTTGACAGGATTGGGCAGTATCCCAATAAGGACCCTATAGAGCTTGAAATAGACTCAGTTTGTCACTTCAGCCAGTGTTAGCAAGATAGACCAAATGTAATATACCATCCCCTGAACATACTTTTCTTCACTGATAAAATTTTTTTAAATTTTTTAATTTTATTTTATTATTTTATTATGCTGTTTGAAAATGACCTTTACATTATGTAAACAATAGAACTCAATAATTTGGGGAAACTACCTAACTGTGATTTTTCAGAATAATATTGTAACTGCAAATTAAATTGTGATTCACACCATTTTCACACCATTTTTTTCAGATATTTGAGAATTTAGGTTTTTGTACAGGGTCTATTTGATTTTTTTTGAGGTGAGTATTTTTTAAGTAGGAAACATTCAGAGAGTTCATTTTAAAACAGATTTATAAAGCAGAACTTGTTTATGAAGCAGAACTTGCTATATTAGACAGCAATAGCAACCGTTGCATCGGGGTGCTGGTATAGATGGAGGCGACAAGGCATTGAAGATATGTGCCTCAGCAAGGAGCTGCCAATAGCAATAAATATTTCATCATAGGCAAGGGGGAGGATCAGTGAGAGTGCTGCCCTTAGGGAGGACAATGGGAAGAGAAAAAACAACTACAGTCTCTGTTCGCCTGTTAGTCGATTAAGGAACTGACAGAGAGAAAGGGTTTATAGAAGAGGCTGTCCCACACACTCTGCAATGGAAGTAAAAGAGTATGACTTGCTAGCTGACACTTTTGGTCTTTATAGTATGTGCTGAAGCATTTGGGGATCTGTGTACAAGTACACAAAAGCAGCAAAAGAAAGGCTGCTGTAGGTAGTGCCAAAATATTTTGTCATTTATGACAAGAAAATTCTTTGAGCACCAAACAAAATAGTATTTTATTAGAATGTAGAAATACCTCCTACAACAAAGTTGTATTCAGTGGTGTCCCTTTGGTCAGTTCTACTGCATTCCAGCTTTCAATCTCAGTGAAACACATTCAAATTAAAGTAGACTAAGTAAAAAAAACTATCTGTCCTTTTTTCTGTGAGAATAAAATATATCTAACAGAGACATCTGACAAGGAGAAGACAATAAGGGTCTTTATTAATACAGGAAAAGCATAACTGAAACACTATTAAAACACTAAACAGAACAAAACAGGAGTAAACATGAAACCAGAACATGAACTATAACAAGAATAAACTATAACGGAGATCAAACTGAGAACAGAATACAAAATGAATCACACAGGCCAACACGAGCGCTTATAAAGGATAAGTAATCAATTAGATAATGAAACACAAGGCAGAAAGCAGGTGTAAACACTGACAAGGGGGCGTGGTGAGGTGACAAGCTAGAGACAGAGCAAAACAAACCAGAAGACAGGGACAAATAAGGCTGTATCATCTGGGAGCTTTTTTCAAACTACAGTCATACATAAAAACTAGAATTCAAATTGGTAACCTATCATATATTTTACATTCATTGCATGTGACATATTTCAATCGTTTTTCGTTTAAATGTTAATCAGTATAGTTTATAGCTCATGACGTGAGAGATCAAACACAGTAGCATCATGGCCAGTAGTAGTTTTAGCACTGTGTGCAGGTGTTAAGTCCTGCTGGACAAGAACATCAGCTTGTCAGCAGATGGAAGCATGAAGTGCTCTAAAATCTCCTGGTAGACAGCTACATTAACTTTGGACTTGATAAAACATAGTAGACCAATACCAGCAGATAACACAACACTTTAAATCATCACTGACTGCAGAAACTGCACACTGGACTTCAGACACCTTGGATTGTGTGTCTCTCCACTCTTCCTCCAGACTCTAGGAGCTGATTTACAAATGAAATACAGAACTGACTTTCATCTGAAAAGAGGACTTTGACCACTGAGTAACAGTCCAGCTCTTTTTCTCTTTAGCTCAGGTAAGATGTTTCTGATGTGTCCGGTTTAGAAGTGACTTGATAAAAGGATTGCAGAAGTAGAGCTACAAGTTCATACTGATTTCAAAAGCTACAGTTCATACTGATCAGCATTAAAACATAAAGATTGAAATGTCACTTTACATGTAATGAAAGTAAAATATGACCATTTTACTTACATTATGAACAAAAATGAACTTTTTTCACAATATTCTATTTTGTTAGTGTGTGACTGTATATATTTGGATTTCTTATTGGGTATTTATTCATGTGCTCTCTATGTGAACTCATCTTCTTAATCTGTTCAGTTTTGAATATATTTCACAGGTCTGCCGTTGCTATAAGCAACAAATCCATTTGTGGAAAATACTTCTAAGCACACTGGCCCTCAAAGGCTTGGAGCCTTGTTGATGTTTCAGTTGTTTTTAAAAGTGAAACAGGCATTTCCTCCATCCTGTGTTACTTAATGAAGATAAAGATCTAAAGTGCTCTTTCGGGAGGATACTTGTGAGAATACTCAACCCTCGTGTCTTCTGCTTTCGAGTAACTGCCTCTGCTGTCTTTGTAATGGACGATAAGCAGCAATGCTGCCTTAAGAAATAGGCCAGTGAACAGGGGCAGTTCTTGGCACCTCTTTGTGTCTGGTTTACTTAAGGTTGACCTTCTCAGCTTTCTGTGCGAGGCTGGGATGGGCCAGGCCTGAGCAGAGTTTGGGAGAATGCCAGGACCCAGACTGTTTTTGGATTGAAAGTGTCCCAGTAATCCACTGTCCCCTTTATGAGACAGAAATAAACATGCAACACCAAACACACAGGATCTCCCCCGGTCTTAGGTTGAATATGCATCTTTGATCAAAGGCTTCCTGTAATCTTAATCTCAAAATCCAATCCAGAAATTGGTCTAGATCATGGAACAGTCTAAGCCTTAGCTTTAGATTGTGACCAGATATAGACCTGGCATGTGTCTGGAGAATTGTGATTTTTCCTACAGCTAGTGTACATGTCTGTGTGTTGTTTGTTTACTGTGATTTGTATACTGTGCCTAATGTCCACTGGGACAGTCTGTAGATGTATCCAAACTTTGCCTCATGAATGTTTTACAGCTGCAGTGCTGGCAGACACTGAGGGCAAAACAGGCTGGCTGAATATTTCATATGCTTCTGTGTTTCTGATGCCCATCAGAAGCTTTGCACTCTTTTACAATGTCAAGAGTCACTACAGGGCATTCGTGAAGCTGTGTAATTGATCATAATTTCATTACTTGATTTCTGGACTTGTAGATTCTAACTGGCTTGAACTTAAGACAGAAAAGAAAACAGCATTTTAGATTTCTGCAAAACGAGCCAGCTTAAATTGGCTCATTAATCATGGTTCGTATCTCAGTGCTTTTGTGCTTAATATCATGTAAATTGTAAGCATTTCTCTTAATGAGCCCAGCTTGCCTACTTCAAATGAACATTTTCTAGCAAAGCCATGCAAGACAATAAAGACTTTCTGAGCAGCATCTGTTTCTTCTCTTGCTTCCTTATCAACCTGACCTGATCTTGTCTGTCCTGTGGCTCTCTTTGCAGGACAGTGCTGAGAATGAAGTGGACAGGAACAAATGTTGCACGCTCTGCAATATGTTCTTCACATCTGCCATCGTGGCTCAGTCACACTACCAGGGCAAAACGCACGCTAAGAGAGTACGCCTGGTGCTCGGAGAGCAGCCCAGCTTAACCAGCCCCACAGGTTAGATTATCAAGAAGAATTTAATGTTCTGCCATCCACATACAAAAATGTTTATCACTGTATATATAGTAGAGTCACACTGTATATATAGTAAATATACAAATACACTCACTGACCACTTTGTAGTTTCTTTCAAAGGTGTCAAAAGTATTGACATTCATTACTCAGGTAGAAGTATAGATACTAGAGTTTAAAAAGACTTTTATAGAAGTTAAAGTATCACCTTAAGCTTTTTACTGAAGTAAAAGTACAAAAGTTCTGGTTTCAAAACTACCGGTACTTAAAGTATAAAAGTAAAAGTAATGTATGGAAAACAAACGTCAAAACATAGGCTGTGCCACAGGGGCATGTAGTGCACTACCTCACCCCCCACCCCCAAAATAATTTTTTTTCTAAAAGCCGTAATGACTATAATGTTATATT
>BRDA01075200.1:6683-32207 GCA_036984385.1 Crenuchus spilurus | reverse complement strand
CCTATAATTGTCTGCACTTCTTTATAAGTTTTACCCTCTCCAATCAACTTTTTAATAAAGTGCAGTGTTCTTCTGATCAATGTCTCCAACAACCCATATTTCTCAGGCTTTCAAGAAGAAATGCATGTACAACATGTGCTGGCTTCACATAAGGGCCACCTGATTCACACCCGTTTCTTTACAGAATGATTGACCTCACTAATTGAACTCCACACTGCTATTACTTTGAACACACCCCTTTCAACTAATTATTCAAATACACAGACTGAAGATGCACTTCATGAATGCTGAGTCTGTTGGGTTTTTAAAAATCTACTGCACAAACTGGTAAATTGTTTGTCATGTGGAAATATAGTTCATACCACAAACAGTAATTAATCTGGTTAGCCATACTGTACTGCTATTATTATATTGCGCATTGCAAAGCAATACTGTTATTTGATTTTTCATATATTCTTCTTCTTCTTCTTCCGCCGGATTTTTGACGCGCTTCTTGTCCCGCAGTTTTCGAGATATCAACACCGTTCCAACTCCAGATTGTTCGGTCCGATTGTGTGATCCGGGCTTGTTCACAGAATTTTGATCGGATTTACGGTTTTCCTAAAAACTTCCTTAATCTGGGATTTTTTTCCCATAGAGAATGAAAGGGAAGCAAAAATGCATGCTCATCTACTGTACTTCTGCTTGACCGATTCGCACCATTTCGGATACACTATATCAGGGCAGGCCCCTGAGCACAAATTCACTGTTGTTTTGACCCGCACTCATTTATTTGTCGTTTTATTGCCATCCCTTTTTCGTCCCATTGACTTCCATTCATTTTTGGCCATACCAAATTCCACGCTTCCATTTGTGCGACAACAACCAAAATCGATATACTACATCATGGCAGGTAACAGAGCTCTAGTCCAGAGCTAGACTGACCCGCACTCCTTTTTTTGTCACCTTTTCTTCCCTCGTTCCTCCCATTGACTTCCATTCATTTTCACATACACTCAAGCCACAGAGTTTCTGTGTCCCAACAGCCACCAACATTCATGTACTCCATCAGGACAGATACCATACTGACCTGCACTTCTCTTTTTGTCATCTTTTCATCCCTCGTTCTTCCTATTCATTTTCACATAGAGACATGGCAACCTCCTTAGGTCCCATAGCAACGGCCTTGGGTGCCATAGCAACCGCCTTGGGACCCATAGCAACGGCCTTGCGGCCCGTAGCAACGGCCTTAGGTGGCATAGCAACGGCCTTGGGGGCCATAGCAACGGCCTTGGGGGCCATAGCAACCACCACAAATACCAAAGCATCATCTTAGAAACCAACTGGGATACCTTAGCTTGTGGGTCATATTAGCAATGCGCAATATCCCGCGTTTCCTTCAGGAAATGCACTTTTCTAGTTTTGAACACTACTGTACGTTTCTTAAACAATACTGCCTGAGTGCTCAGTGGTCATACACATTCAGCAGCAGTTTCCTCTTTTGGCCTTTACAAACCAAGATTTCACCTCTTTTCCTGTTATGAACCTAAATGATTTGCCTTCTTGCACTGATACACAATTATCTCACAGTTTGGCACAAAGTGGTGAACTATGACCCATCCTTGCTTGTAAAGATGAAGTCTTTGGTAGATGCTCCTTCTATACTTAGTCTTGATGACCTCACCTGTTAATTGCTTATTGTGGAACTTTCCAGAACAAAGTTATTTTTACTTTCAGTCTTATTTTGCATCTGTTCCAGCTTTTCTGAGTGTTGTAGGCAGTTCTAAATTTGTTCATATGTAACAAAATGGATCAAGTTCATCACTGAAAACCCTGAAAAACGTCTGGTCAAATAAAAAAAATCAAGTGAATTATCAAATTAGAGTTGTTTTTCCCAACTTTTCTGGAAATTAAGTTTGTAGTTCATTCATAAGGTTTTACCAAGCATAAGCAACACTACAGAAACGATGAGAACTGGAAGTCTATTAAATGCCATCTATTGGTGAAAAGGGTGCAACTGTTTTGCTGGAATTCACAAATAGAGCACATTTCCAACTAAAACCTTTCCTCACCAACACAATCTTTTTTTCTTTGAATCATGAAACACAGATCTTCACTGGTCATTACAGTAGATATCTGATACTTCAATAACTTACACAAATAAGAGACTCAGACCTGTGAAGGAATACAAAAATATTTCTTTTTTATTTTATGGCAGGTCAGAACATAAACAGAGTGACAAAAAAATGCAGTTATAGAAAAAATAAAATGCTCTCATGCATGCTTTTTGCTCTTCTGTGATGCTCATCTGACAATAACATCCTCTCTAGCTGACTTTGTGATCTGAGGATGCTGAGTATGCGTAGGCCTTTCCCAACACTATTCTGTCTCTAAGCAGTTTGAAAAAGGCATAATAGTTGCTGAATAGTATGAGAGCTAATGATATTGTTTGGTACCATTTTTCTGAACACATCAGGGAATATAGCTGATAGAATATCATTGCTCCTTCCAAGATGATGAGGATGTTCAATATTCGAAGCGGTTTGTTGAAGAAAAACTGGAGGGGAGAAAGAGGAAGGTTAGAGAAGAAATGCTTCTCTCTACACTGTCTATATATGAGTCAGTCTGATGCCACGGTCATGTAGCACATCCTTATTTGGGTATCAGCAGAAGTTAAACGGAATAAAAATGGTTTTGTTCATCTTGGTTTCTGTAAAATGTCTAAATGTTGTTCTTCAGAAAAAGAGAAATCCATGAAAACTTCACAAGCATGTTGCTTTAACAGATAATTGGGAAATACTTACATTACCACTATGTTGCAATATGTCATAATGTGCCTCGATGAGCCTTACGTCAACATAACTGAGTGTAATATCATTTTATGGGTAATTTTATGATGATATTGGAATGATTTAAAGTTTATATATTCTAGAGGGTTGCAAATGCCAGAATTACAAACAAGATATATTCCAAATATATTTCCATATGAATTCAATACAGAATTTCAACCCATGTGGCTTAATTAGGCAACTCAAATATGCCTGATGCCAATTGTATACCTATCATTCATTCATTCATTCATTCATTATCACACCCGCTTAATCCTATTAGGGTCGCGGTTAGTCCCCCACCCCCTCACTGGGCGCAGGGCAGGGCATTACACTATTCAACTAAGCCCAGGACAGGGCGCCAGTCCATCACTGGGTGACACACACACACACAGACACGCCTACGGACAATTTTTAGAGTACCCAATTCACCTGACCTCCATGTTTTTGGACTGTGGGAGGAAACCGGAGACCCCGGAGGAAACCCACGCAGACACGGGGAGAACATGGAAACTCCGCTCAGATGGGGAATCGAACCCAAGACCCCAGTGCTGAGAGGCGAACGTGCTAACCACTAAGCCACCGTGCCCCCCGTATACCTATCAGTGCTTCTCAAAAATATTGTAAAATAACTCATTTTCATAATTTAATTCAGAAAAGTAAACCATCATATTTTATATTCATTACACATGACATTATAAGCCTTTTTTGTTTTACTGATGATCAGTATGGCTTAAGAATATTTCATTTTGACTAATTAATAAATTGCTATTCATACAATATCAACATTAAACAAAACATATCTTGAACATCACTTTACATGTAATGAATATAAAATATATGACATTTTACCACTGAATTAAATTATGAATACAAATGGAAATTTTTCATGATAATCACATTTTTGGAGATGCACAAAGCATCTATTGGATAATAAAGCAAAAGTGAGTCTCTCTAAAAATGCATTGTGGTTACTTACATAGAAACGATAATGTGAGACATCTGAAGGTACTGCTACGTTATAATGACCCATGGCCTTATAAACGTTTTTATTGTGTTTGACCAGTACTCCCTGTGGCCACATGTATTCTTCTGTCCATCTGAAAACATAGAATTAACAAAAGGGTTAACAAGAAAAGAAAGTGTAAAAACACACACGTCTTCTACAAATTAGGGGTGCAGGAAAAAATTGCTTCGAGCTCGAATCGCGTTTCTTATATTGAACGATTCAGAATCGATTCTCATTTTTAAAAAATAGATTTTTTTTGCGGGTGCGAATGTGCCTTCTCAGCCACCGTAGTGCTAGGCAAAACAAGGAAGCAGTGTGGGCTATGTACAGGCATGCAAGCCAAGCCACGGTCTTTGAAAGCAACCATTTGGAAACACTTTGGATTTTACAGTCAACCCGACCCGGGTAAGAAAGGGCTTGACGTGACTCATGCGATTTGCATAGATTGCAACAGTAAAATATTTCGTTCGGATATGAAAGAATCAGAAAAAAACCCCAAGAATCGATTCCGGATCGATTCGTTCGATTCCCAAAAATTCGCAGCCCTACTTCAAATCCTTCAACTTAATGGTTTTGGTTGGTTCAGTGATGACTTTAGAACTATGCTAAAGATGCTGGGATACTGTGCACCCCAAGACAGTTGTGCCAACACATGACCCTATGGCACCTGTGAGACTTACATGTGCTGGAGGACATTGGAGCAGAGAGAGGGGTCCACCTTCTGCCAGCAGCCCAGGTGAGCAGCCGCTTTGTGGAGAAGGTCGCAGTAGCGTGGGGGTAAAAGGTGCCGCATCAGAATGACTGAAGTACTGACAGACACAAGGATAAACAGCTCACATGACCATCGCTTATCCACGTACTGAGTGCTCTAGAAAAGAACAGAGAAACAAAGTTGAACCAATACAAAAGTTCTTACAAGACATGATATTGAACGGTGATCTCTGAACTTAATGTGTCCTGGACTGAGAAAGAGATCTGACCTCCAATTTATTTAAAGGAATATGGAGGATGAAAAATGACAGATATAAATAAATAAATACTAAATGATTAAAAAGTTTAATTGTGATTAATGTCAGTATGTTCATATAGTTAATTCACATCTCACATAGCGAGCATGAGTGCAGAGATCAGTGCTGAACATGAACTACGGATGACTTGCAGGGCCAAATAGAATGTGTCTTAACGGCACCATTTTTTATTGCATTAAATTGAGATCACATTAATGCGTTTTAATTCCATTAACAACAGCCCTAATAAATACACATGAATAATTGTATAGACAAATAAATTAATAAATACAATTAGTCATGATAAAAGACATATTTAATTTTATATCAGGAAACTATTTCTACATTTACATGCATAAATATTTATTTCGTTCATTCGTTTACATATTTCTACATTTATTTATAATTGGTTGCAGCTGTGGCCTGGTGGCCTGCTTGGAATGCGATGGACAGCAACTGCAAGTGAAATGTTATTTATTTATTTATTTATTTGCATGTATGTAGTGTAAATACTTTTCTAATGTTTGGTTTTATAATTATTGTTTAAATAACGATACGTTTGTGGCTTAATAATGAAGAAATGTATGTAAATCGGTGGTACAATTTTTGACTGGCCGAGCCTATTTGACGCAGACACGAGGGCGGAGTCAACTAAGTGCTACTTAGGGACTCATTCGTAAGTTTGGAAGATAAGAAGGCTTTTGGTAAACAGTCGGAAAAATTGCGTTCTTAAAGTTACGTCGTTCTTAAAATTGGTCCTAAATCGCTAAGTTCAATCACTTTCGGGAAACGCACCCCTGGTCTTGTGACCGGAAGGTCGCTGGTTCGATCCCCTGAGAGGTCATGGCTGAAGTGCCCTTGATGTAGCCCTAATAAATGTTAATGAATGGAAATGTAGAAATAAGATTCCTGATATAACTTTAATTATGTCGTTTTTCATGACAAACTCTATTTATTGATTTATTTGTCTATACCATTATTTGTGTGTATTTATTTACTTATTTATTCACTTATATGTCCATTTATTTATTTATATTTATGTAATTTTCCATCCTCCATAAAATAGGATATTAAAAATATATTAAAAATCAATTTACACAAATCACTCTTTACCCCAAATACATTCAAATCAGCCAATATTTGTGTTTCTTTATATTTGCACTGGAGCTGTAAGCTTAAAATATCCAACACCAATGTAAGCTTATGCCTCACTAACTAACAAACTCATTAATAATTAATGACTCTCAACCAGTATCAAGCCATTACATAAGCCCACTTAGATTTTATGTGGTACCACATGACATATCACTATGTGTAAAAATGGTACATAAGGTACCTTAAGGTTAAGCTACATAAATTTCTACTTACCTTAACAAACCAGACCGGTACAAAGGCTATATAGTAGGCACTTAACATGGAGCTGACAAGCACCTCCTTCATCCTCCAGTTGAAGTCCATCTTCAGGTACTCCACCTCTTTGCGAATGAGGTCTGGAGAGAGGCAGCAGGCATGAGTGGGCATGGGCTGGGCACTGTACAGCTGGCTGGTGTGCTGCTTCCACGTCTCCTTCAACACAGAGAGGTAGTCTCTCCCACCGCGCCCAAAAGAGCCATTGCTGCTTCCTACCTCTTTGGAAGTTATGGTGGCAATAGGGGAAAGGGGTCCAGCTCGTCGCAGGTCAAAGCTTGGTCTGAAGAATGGTATGTACATTCCAAACCTGATGGAAAGACAAGTTTGCTACTAATGTAAACAGATAATACAGTTTCTTTACCCAACAACTTACACCATAACATTATAGCCATGTTTCACTCATTTTCTAGATCAGCTCAGTTTACCAAACAGATACAGACTGTTTCACACTGCTAGCCTCCGGAGTGTTGGATCATTCTCAGCACTGCATTGACACTGGTGTGGTGGTGGTATGTTGAGCTAATACAAGTAGATCAGACACAGTAAAGCTGCTGAAGGTTTTAAATGGTGTGTCCACTGCCAGTCCATTCTGTTATGACACATCTACCTTGTAGATGGTACCTTAGAGACGTAGAGTTGGACAGAGTAGTTCATCTGTAGCTACGAGGTTTGTGTTGATCATCCTCTAGTCCTTCATTAGTACTCACAGGATGCTGTTAGATAGATATGTTTAGCTCCTGAGCTTTTCCTCAGCAGTGACGCTGAGGTGTTTAAACGTTCCAGCAGCTCTGCAGTGTCTGATCTACTTGTACCAGCTCAACACACACTAACACGCCATCATGATGTCAGTGTCGCAGTGACACAGTGCAGTTCTGAGAATTATTAACTACATAAACACTGAGTTCTCTGTGGTGGACAGGTAGGGGTCTTGATCACTGAAGAACAGAGTGAAAAAAGGTTAACAATGCATGCAAAGTAACAGATGGACTACAGTCTGTAAACGTAGAACTACAAAGTGCAGCGATATTGTCAGTGGAGCTGATAAAATGGACACTGTGTGTAAATACAAAAGTGTAGATAAAAGGTTGTGGTTTTAATGTTATGGATGATGAGTTTATAATCTACTCACATCACATTCACTGTAACTCTGACCATTAAAGTTAGTAACTTTAAGCTTTTAATATTTAAATGCCTTACTGTACTTGGACTTGTGGTGTTGTATTTGTGTAATAACAGTTGTGTAATGGTCAAAAGTGGAAGGAACAGGAGACTGGACACTCACGGGTAGCAGAGAAAGAGAAGGCTAAGAACTGAGTAGCTTCTGAAAAGGTATATGAGGGACCGGCACAGACTCCAGCCAGTGAGGGTCAGCACCGCAAAACGAGCAGTCACCAGGAAAATTGAGTGAGGGAAGGACAACTTCCCACTTTGAGATGCCTATAGAAAGAGAAAACTAAGTGAGAAACCCAAGTGAAAGTAAAACAAATAACATCAGCCATTTGTATGTCATGCTTTGCTTAAATCTCAAGCTCCATTTACTGAACTTTGACCAATGTGCAGTACATTTATGGCCAAACATTTTTTGGTTTTCACAAAGTTTACTGCTTCAGTTTTCAGGGTGGCAATTTGACCTCGTTTTCAAAAGTGATCAGATAAAATTGCACTTAAATCTTATTCCCTGCAATGAAAATTAACCAAATCATAAAAACCTGATATCTGCTGCATTTCAGCCCTGCCACAAAATGATGTACAAAACATCATTTCAGTGATGTTCTCATTACCTCAGGAGAAAATGCTAACAAGGACAAGGCTGCTGCTATCACTTTGTCATGCTTATTGAATTAGGAGTGCAGACCAGTTGCTTTGAAAGGGGGTGGTGCTTCAAATCACTGTCTTCATAACCATGGTTACCTCCAAGGAAATACGTGCAGTCATCATTGCTTTGCATCAAAACATTGCTGCTTGTAGGACTGCAGCTAAAATCAAACATTTACTGGACCTTTAAAAACTTGAAGGAGAGAGTTACAATTACTGTGAAGGTCTCAGGGAGCCCAAGAAAGTCCAGCAAATCCCAGGACCATCTCCTTAAGAGGATTCAGCTATGGCAGGGGTCAGCAACCCACAGCTCTGGAGCCTCATGTGGCTCTTTCATGCTTATGCTGCAGCTCCTCATGCAGTTTTGGTCCCATGCCGTTTTTACTGACCAAAAACAGTGTTACGCTATATTAAAAGGAAACAAGTCGAGCACTAGGACCCAGCAAAAATCCAAGCCACTCAGTCTGAATTCTATTTCACTTTAGACTGTGCACAAGCTCATCGACTGGCTCTGCTGTTTCTTGCTAATGTGTGATTGGCCGTCTCTGCTGTCACTCCATCAAACAGCGTCTGGACTTGTAAACCGGCGTTTTGCAATTTGGCCCACAGTCTGTGTTCACCTGCCACTGTAAGTTGTTAACATGTTGGATGTTTGTTCTGCCTGTGTTACGTCAGCTAGATGTATTTTAATATCAGAGGTTTCATATTAACATCCATTAACATTAGAATCTGTGTCTGTATGCGTGCATCTACCAGTCTGTGATAAGCCGTCCATTTACATGCCTCCAAGTGTAACTGTCAAAATAATTCAGAATTTCTGCTTATTTTTACTCAAAAATTAGGTATAATTTTATGAAAATGAGGTCTGCTGACCATACAGTCCAAACATAAGTGTAACATTGGTGGTAATGAGTTGGAGTGAAGTTGACTATAAACACAGAATTGGGTGATAATTTTCTGCTACATGCTTTTAACTGTTTATTAATATTTAATCATATTTAATAATGTATTCATATTTTATTAATGATTAATAGTATTTTTATTATTCATATTAACACTTAATATTTATTATTAGTATATCATTAATAGTAAATATTATTTATTAATGAAATATAAATCATAACTTGTAAGTAATGTATTAATATTAATTAATAATTAATAATAACATTTTATTTATGTTCAAGCACCATATCAAAATGTTCAAAATGAGTTCATTACATAAATAAAATGTCTTTTTCTCTGAAGCACTTCATGGATTTCATAAACAATGCACTATAGTTGTTCATACAAAGTGTAGAGGTAAAAAAAACAGTATATACAGTGTTATTTTCATTTTAGAGGTTAAAAAGTATTTGCGGCTCCCAGTGTTTTCTTTTCTGTGGAAACCAGGTCCAAATGGCACTTTGAGTGTTACAGGTTGTCAACCCCTGAGCTATGGGCTCGGGTCACCACCTTTTGGAGTATGACTTGGTGTCAACAAGATATCAAGGACAGACTGACTATTGAAAGTACAGGGATTGGACTGCAGAGGACTGTGATAAAGTAATTGTCTTGAGAAGAAAAGATGAGTGTGACCATGAATCATGTGTCATGTCAACAGTAAAGCATCCTGAGACCATTTAGGTGTGGGGTTACTTCTCATTCAATTTTGCCTAAGAACACTGTCGTGAATAAAGAATGTTATTAAAACATCCTCCAAAAGTAACTCCTCCCAACGACACAGGACCAATTTGGCGATGAACAGTGCTTTTTCCAGCATGATGGAGCACCATGTCACAAGTCAAAAGTGATCATTAAGTGGCTCAGTGAACAAAAAACTTAAACTTTTGGTCAAGAATCCCAAATCCCATTGTGAACACAATAAGCGGGTGAACAAACAAAGAAACAGAATTTGAGATAAACTCTAAGAACTGAGGAATGGGTTGCCATCAGTAAGGATTTAGCCCAGAAGCTGATATTCAGCATGCCAGGTAAAACTGCAGAAGTCTTGAAAAAGAATTTGCATGAACTTGATGTATTTGTCAATACAATGAAATGCTTAGAATTGTACTTCAGCATATCATACAAACATCTGACAAAAGAAAATCTAAAAACACTGAAGCAGCAAACTTAGTGAAAACCAAAATTATCATGTCTCAAAACTTTTGGCCATAAGTAATCTAAAACCTAAGTTAAACAGACCAAACAGCAACACTATTCCGGTCATATTATGAGGTGCTCTGGTCAACATTACCTCCTTCACTATGGCTGCTATCAGCCTCCGGGCAAGCACGATAATGGTGAAGATCAGCATGTTATAGTCAATCAAATGGAAATTCTGGGAAGATAAAATAAGATTTTTAGGACTTGTACTTCATTTCTTTTGATATGTGGTGTGAAGCATATGAGCATGTTTGAGTAGAGCAGAAAAAGGTATTACTGACATATTGATCCACATATATGCACCCAGACCAATTAACACATTACATTATACACATTGATGCTTATTAAAAAACAAATATTATTATTATTTTGAAATACATACCATAGGTCAACAGCAACAATCATGAACAAAAAAAAAAAAAACATTTGAAAGAACAGCGAACCATTCCTATTGGACAATCTCAAGCTACTGTATATGGCAAACTTATAAATCCTTCTTTGAGGAACAACCCCCAGGGCTCTAATGCTTTTTACTCAGTCTGTCTGGATTGTTATTCAGTTTATCCCATTTACAATCACTTTTAATGTTCCATTTCATACTGTACTGAGAACAGGACCCCATTGTTTAATTTACATATATTCCATTTCCAAATGATTACTGCATGTTGCAGGAACTGACCCACTGATCTTATACTGCTTGAGACTAATGTAAGTAACTCTAACTTACCAGAGATGTGTGGGAGGGGGGATGTGAGGGTGGATACCACCACACCGTCTTATAAATGTTGACATAATGCACAAAAAGTGCTATAAGGTGGCAGAAGAAGAGGTGCAACTCAAATAGGACATTTCTGTCCACTGAGAGTTCTGGAATCTTGCAGTGCTTCAGTGGCACCACCGTCTGAGTAGCCAAAGGAGGGCTGGACATCCCAGTTCCAGAACCATTTCTGCTGATCAAAAACACAGGCTGCTTAAGAGTGTTTGAGTGCTGAAAAGGAAGTGTGGAAGAGACACTGGACCTTTATAATGAAAAATGCAGGCCAATCTTTACATCAAGAACTCAGCTTTTTTGAACTCATTTGTTTTTAATGTACCACAATGTATAAGGCATATCACACCAATGTATTGTTAACTGAAACTGAAAAACTATATCGCAAAGCATCACTCAAACACAGTATTATAAGCACAGTGTGGTATGTCAAGTGTGTCATGCAGTGCTAAAACTGACTACACTGGAGATGCTGCAAGCATTAAGTGTTAATACATTAAAGCAGGGGTGTCCAAATCCAGTCCTGGAGGGCCGGATTCCTGCAGAGTTTGGTGATTTCTCTGGTCTGACACCACAATTAAACCTGTTCATTACCTGCTGAGGTGAATCAGGTGTGTTTGATCAGGAAGATCACCAAACTCTACAGGAATCCGGCCCTCCAGGACTGGATTTGGACACCCCTGCATTAAAGCATCTCCCATCTCTAATATCATTTTCCTATGAAAACCATCAATCTCCATTTTTATTATTTTTTTTTATTTGAGAAAAGCACAAAATCTAAAGCATCCATGTTGCACTATTACTGTAGTCAACAACCATTCTGCCATCACCCACCATGGAGAACAGACATTACAATCAAAAGTACAAAATGGCCTTGTGTGAGATGAACTAGACTTCCATCCACCCATCATCCCACCTGCTTAATCCTTATCAGGGTTACGGTTAGTCCCCTACCCCTTCACTGGGCACAGGGCAGGGCATAACACTATCCCAACTAAGCCCAGGAAAGGGTGCCAATCCATCATTGGGTGCACACATGCACACACACAGACAGACAATTTAGAGTAGCCAATCCACTTGACCTCTATGTTTTTGGAGGAATCTGAAGACCCCAGAGGAAACCCAAGCAGACCCAGAGAACATGGGAACACTACCCAGATGGAGACTCGAACCCAAGACCTCAGCACTGAGAGGCTAGGGTGCTAACCACCAAGCTGCCATGATCTAGACTTACAGTAGATAATTCCATACACAGCAAAAGAAACACTCATATCTCACCTTGTCCGTGACCTCACACCAGTCACTGGGGAGCTGGTCGAGTGGTTTCCATTGTTAACAGATCCTGTTTCACCACCAAGTGGAGACCGACAATAGGTGGTCCTGTTCGCTCCTCTTCGTCCTCCTGCCATTACTGATGATTACAACTTCCCTCTAGGATTCTATCAATCCTCTAGACCCTCTCAGCTGCTTTTGTTCCAGGAAGCTGCACTGAGATGAAGCACAGAACATACAAGTAAAATCATATTGATATCCTTTTTAAGAATATAAGAATGGATAGTCAATCTAGTTTGGTAATTTTATATATATCACTGACAATGCTCAACAATGGTGTATGTCATGATCTGGAATATCTCAGACCAAGGATATCATTCCAAAAAAACAGGCATATCCATGATTAAGCATTGAGGACTGAGACCAGGAATTGTGCAGACTATGATCTCCTCTATGGTCCTTTATGGATGTGACAACTGTCAATATAAACACAGAACAGGAAAACTATCAAAACCTTTGACCTTGGCTGTTGGCAAAAACTTCTGAGTGTCTTAAACAGTAAAGAAGACAAATCCATCACCAATTCATTCCTCATCTTGAGGTCAGTGAATATTTTATAATTAATTGGAAAAGACAGTTATACTAGAAGAGGATGATCATCTACCTGATAGACAGAAACAATAAGAGGAATAATGAAAACGCTAATAACCAGCCTGAACACCTTACACAGATTTGACAGTGCTTAATAATAATAAGCATTAGTATCACATGAAAAATAATGGACACTAGTCTCTGTCCAGAATGTCCATACAAGTGCACCCCAGAGTCAGGAAGCACTTGCAGATGCTAATCCAAGAAAATGATCAGTAATCCACATTTTACATTACACACCACATATATTTCCATATAGTAAAAGCCTAAAACCCAGCCAAACCATACTTCCTTACTTAATGTGGGATTTACTCAAATGAAGGCATCTATTTCCCATTTGAATAAACAACGTGAACTGGCTATGAATTTATTCCACCTGCTTTTTGCATACACAGCACTGTTTTTGCTTTGCATTTATGCTGATGTTTTTGCCCTTCCTGGCTTTAAACACTTTTTGAACCTGCAATACATTTTTAATTTTGTGAGATTCAAAATACAAGTTACAAAATAAAAAATAAATACTCAAGTAATTATTATCATTAGACCCAACACCTGTAGAACACTAATAATGCTCCTTCAAACAGGAGCATTAAATCACATAGTGAACAGTGTGTTACATTACAGTGTATTACTATTTCACACTCTATCATAGTTGTGCAGTTAAACTGGATTGTTAACCAAGGCCAGCACGAGTAAAGGATGTTGTTATGGTCAGACTGGTTAGCATGCTAGGCTAAGCTAACTAGCCAATACACGCTCTGTTCTGTGTTTTATGACTAAATGTGCAGCCTGCTGTTGCTCTGCAGTTCTCGGTGTCTTTAACTGGTCTACATGGTCATGTAATGTCTATTACAGCCCAGTAAAGAGCTTCGGGCACTGACTTTTACTAATAATAAATGGTGCACACACAAAACACGGGAGGCCTAAACACGAATTCGTTCCACTCAGTTTAACAACAGCTCAAGCTTACCAGAGACCAGAGGGAAGTTTTAGTCCCGACAGTGTCCGGTGTGAAACACACAGCTGATTATCTCGTAGTTTAGTACAAAGTTAATAAGAGCGGAGTGTGTGAGTGCAGCATTTTCCTCCCGTCCTGCTCTGGAGATGCTGCCTGTACAGAACACAGGGACGAGCAGCGCGCACACGAGGGAGGCGGGGCAGCTGTGTGTGTCTGTGTATGTGTGTAAGTGTTTGTTCCTCTTCCGGAAACCTTAAATGGTACATGAGAGATATCCAGCTTTCCTAAAGTTTGCATTGACTGAAAACATTAAAAATCAATAGAATATAATAGAATAAAATCATTATATAACATTATTGTACATATACCACGAAATCTGATGCAAGTACAGACAAGTGAATTACAAACAATATAAAATAATAAAACTGTAGTAAAAGAAGCTTAAGTTTATTATTTAAAAATATGTAAAATATGTTCAGAATATACAGAGCATCCTTTCTTTTGAATATAAATTTAATCAAATATTTTTTTTAGAAATAAGTCAGAAAACTATATACTTTCAGGACAAAGAACAAAATTCATTTCTGAGAAATAAATTAAACTTTCTATGTGTTTTATTAATGTAATGAAATGGGCTATTGAAATACAATAGTTTGGGGAAATGAAGTAGGAAGTATGGGGTAGGGAGTGTGGAGTATGGGATAGGAAGTTGAGAGTATGGAGTATGGAGTATGGGATAGAGAGTAGGAATATGTGGTAGGGAGTGTGCAGTATGGGATAGGAAGTTGTTAGTATTGCGTAAGGAATATGGGATAGAGAGTAGTGTGTATGGGATAGGGAGTGTGAGTATGGGGTAGGAAGTACGGCGTATGTGGTAGGGAGTGTGGAGTATGGAATAGGGAGTTGAGAGTATGGAGTATGGGATAGAGAGTAGGAATATGTGGTATAGAGTGTGGAATATGGGATAGGGAGTTGTTAGTATTGCGTAGGGAATATGGGATAGAGAGTAGTACGTATGGGGTAGGGAGTGTGCAGTATGGGATACAAAGTACTGCGTATGGGGTAGTGAGCAGTGATTAGTTGTAGATTTAGGCTCGCGGCCTCTCTGAGTTTGGGAGGCGGCGGTTGTGCTCAGATTGGCGGGTCGTCTGGCCAATCGGCTCGCTGGGACAACCGCGTCATTCCGGATGAATAGTTTAGCAGAGGGTGAAATGGCGTAGCTGTGCTGAGTGGTTCGGGTCGGTCGGGGCCGGGGGAAGAACCGGATCCCCCGCGACCCGCACACATCCACCCAGAGCCGGAGAACCCATAGACAAGAACCTGTATCACCCTGACGAGAGAACTATGAGCGCGACGACACGGTATGACGGGCTTTTGTCTGAGAATAGAGCTGCTCGCTCTGCTCTTTGTTTACCAGTGAAACAGTCCGAGGATCTGCACATTCCAGCACCTTTCAGTGTTAGCCATTTATCACAGATAGATGCTACATGCTAGATACATGCTAACGGAAAGCGTTTAACTACATTTATTAAGCTGTACAGTAAGAATGAATATCATTATCTTACTTTTAATGTAAGACAGTTAATATGTCCTGGCATTAGGAATCAGTACTATTTTATACTATGACAATAAGTTATGTGTTTTTATGATCATATATTAAGAAGAAATAGTATTTTATGACCATGTTTAAAATGTATAAAGCTAGGTATTTACTTGAGTTTAAATGTGCTCTAATAAAGAAGTATGTAGGCGGCTAAACACTAGGACTGGATTAGGTTGTCACTGTTAGCTAAAGCTCAAGTAAATGACAACCAGCTGAAATACATTGATATTTCAGTCATTTGTCTAAAGAACAGTGAATCTCCTTTAAAAAAACTTGTTTTACTGCAGAATAAGCTGTATGTCCTGCCCTGCCAAGACGACCACATCATGTTTCTCATAAGACTACAAAGGAACCTCTACCATGTAAGTCTCAGTGAACAGGATCATCTGTGTTATCTCTCTGTGCTGATCTAACATTAAAATATTTAGCCTGATTATTTGTAAATTTAAAAACAAAAGTTTTGTTCTGCTTCATATATTGTAATATTGATTACACGTTGTATATTCCATGTATGTTTAAATATAGTTCTGGATTAATCATTAAATTGTATTCTGATTTAATCAAATTGCTAAAAGTGAGAGATTTACACCTTAGTAAATATGATTTTAAACCTCTGGATTTAAGATCCTCCAATGTCTAGTGTATCTGGTTTGTTTTAAGTCTGACCTATATTTTGTGCAGCCGGTCTTGTACACGGGCCATGCTAAAGCCTGCTCTCTGTTGGCTCTCTTCAGGTTTTCTTCACTTCATTCCTGGGCAACATTCCAAACAGCAGCCAGCTTTCCTAGTCACAGAGTCATGGAGGCCGGCAGAAGTCTGGACACTTCAGCTCTGTCCATTTCCTTCATATGGGAAGGACCACATCATCAACTGCAAATAAGTTTCTCTCCTGAAAAGTGAAAAAGTCTAATCTAATTTCTACTTTATATTGTGAAATAATTATTACTATAGTTTTAATACAATGTTGATGACAGATTTGCATTTTACTACTTCTCTACCAGTTCAGTTGGTTACATTTCACGAGATAGTCATAGTATGGCAGTCCTGTTTATCCAAAGCATTTAATATTGGGCCTTTCTATGCCTTTGCATAGTTTCAGGTCTAGAGACAGTTTTTGCAGTTTGTAGTTTGCAAACCACAGAGAAAATATCCTCCATTATACCATCAAAATATAGTTTACATTTGAGACATTTCGCAGACGCTCTTATCCAGAGAGATTTACAGTTGGGGGTTAAGTGTCTTGCTTAAGGGCATCATAATCTTGCTGCCCGGAGATATCAGTGACCTTCCGATCAC
The DNA here is from genome assembly GCA_036984385.1 of Crenuchus spilurus. Classification (NCBI taxonomy): domain Eukaryota; kingdom Metazoa; phylum Chordata; class Actinopteri; order Characiformes; family Crenuchidae; genus Crenuchus; species Crenuchus spilurus. The sequence continues at coordinate 15,468 of BRDA01075200.1, read as the reverse complement.
AAGACCAGATCCCTAAACACCATGCCACGGCTGCCCAATTTATTTCTTGACTATTTAAAAATGAACAACTTTCATAGTTCTGAGTAGTTTATCATCATCTCTGATGTCCTCACTGATGTTGTAGTTTTAACTGCTTTAAGAAGAAAGTTAAAATTTGATAGCATCGTTTGTCCTGTTAACCTGTATGAGATCACGCTGGAAGTTAATTCTAAGAATCTGTACATTATGAATTTAGTTTTTAAGACAAGGAACAAAAACAGCAGTCCTCTTAAGATACAGTCAGAAATGCTAATGTTGCTAAAAATGAATGATGTTTAATTATGTCTTCAATGAGCATTATGCAAATTACTGTGTGCTAATTGGTAGCATCAAAGTTCCATTTATCAATAGCCAGAGTAGCATGTTTGTTTATCACTTTGTGTTTAGTTTGTCTTTTCAAAGAGAGTTTAACAACAAATTTAACAGTTTATCAAAATACATAAGAAATCTTTATTATTTTTTATATATAACACAGTACATTGTCCAGGCTAATACATCTTCAGGTGTTCATAATGTATTGCTCTTAGTGTAGTTATGTTCATTTAAAAAGTGGTATAAAAACAGGAACAGGCCAAAAATCTTTGTTTACCTATTTAGACACTTGGGATTCTTTATTTTGCTAAAGGTATCTTTCTTTTGTATGGACATACTTGTGTTTTTATTGCTTGTGTTTATTTTAATAGTAATAGGAGCTTTCAGAAGAACTGTGTTTAGGGGATGTAAAATTCATCATCAGTGTCTTCACATTAGTCTTTGTGAGATTACCACAAACATTACCACAGTGATAGGACTTATCTTAGGAATAGTCTCTCTATATGAATAACCAGTCATAAAATCAACTCCACTATAACGTTATAGGACACTAGCTGGTATCAAATCAGAACACTGAGGATAGAAAAGTCTGACAAGGCTCGCTATAAACACGTTGTCTAGCTGAGAGTGCCTGCCCTTATGCCCGGTAGATTTTCCACGTGCTGTTTTAGGTTTTTATTCAAACTTGGGTGCTGGGAGCTGTGTGGGTCACTCTGGTTTACTCCATCTGGAATTTTTAGTAGCACAAAACCAGCAAGTTTTTTGACTGGGTGAGTTGTGCACCTCAGTTTGAACACAATCCTGGGTAGGACATCCAGGAACATGGGATATGTGCAATGTGCGTGCCCTTCCTTTTTGTCCTGTTTTGAGATAAATGTGTATATTGTATAAATAAGTGACGAGTTGTTCGTGAAAACAACAAAATCACCAATGTCTTCCATTAAATGATGTATAGATTCATCCGCTTACTTTGCTGTAGCGGGATTTGTTGTGCCAACATTATATGTGGCCATGCATGACTGGACTGTGATGCTTGCAGAGTAAAGTAGTTGTAGTAAATACAGTATGTACACTATAATGAATATTAACAAAATAATTAACCAGATATGGGTTAGGCTAGATACCACTGTAGATGGAGCATCCTTTTCTTGAGTAGTCTTGAGATTTTAGAGGCCTGGATTTGTTAAAAGGAATTTCATTTTTCTTGTTTGTCACACAGCACCTGTGCTTTTGGATTAGGTAGTCTACATCAGTTCCCCAAAGCATTATTGTCTGGGTAAAGAACAAGTCATTGATTTTACTTGTGTGAAAATAGCAAAGCCAAAATGCATGTTCTCTGTGTTATGTAAACAGTATAGCCTAATTCTGCTAGTTTGAGTAAGGACTTTTTATCTCAAAATGTTCATCACCCTAATTTTGCTCACCTTATACTGTAAAACTGGTAAGCACAGAAACGGATTAATGTAGGTCAAATTCCCTGTTTTGTATAACTTCAGGTCATTTTATGATTATATACCAAGTGGTAATTGGTTTATAAGTGATGAGTGTTATGGAGAATTGGTAAGATTGTGGGGTAATTCAGAAAAATAGCGAAAATGGTAAAATAAGGGCAACAGAGGGAACAAAAATACAGCATAACAGTGTTGTATCACAAGTGTTGGGGATGGATGCCTTGAGGTAGGTAGTGACTTAGCTACCTTCAAAGTAGCTTTTTTTAGGTTTAATTAACATGTAGTAACATCAAAAAGCATATGCCCTAACAATCAAAATATTGTAATGTAGATAAATACCTCAATGACTGAAATGCAAAGTATATTTTTTAGATTACACTTACATATATGCAAGCCATACTACATCTTACATTCGTTATTTAGAAGCAATAATATGAATATGCATGAATTAATAGTGCCAGAATGGTGTTTTGTGGAATGGAAAACTGTAGCATACTTGTAGCTCTGGTGAGTGTTAAGGCCTATAACATGGCACATACCAACTGTTATTGTTCATTGGTGAAATATATTAAAATATCCAATGCCAGTAGACCAGTCATTAGCAGTTGATCCAACAAACTACTTTCATCAGCCATCAAAACCAAAAACATCTGTGAATGTAGTACTGGCAACTTTTGATTAATGTTTTTTTGATTAACTTTTAAATTAATTAATTAGTGGGAAAGTAGTTGACAATGCTAATCTATATGCACTGCATGTTTTATGTTGTTAAATCCATACAGCAGCGGAATCAAACGCACAGAATTTGTTTATGCAGTCAGTTGTAATTGAAAGCAATAGGAGCAGTGTATTGGGTAGCTGTTGATGACACAAACTGTATCTTCATAGATTTCAAGTCATAGATACCACCGGTTACCACAGCAAACTTATCAGTGGACATCATTGTGCAATGATGAATTGTAAGCCTAGTGTTAATTGTTTCTATATGGGAATGCAGGAAAAATTAGCTGCTGCATGGTAGAAGTGGGTAAGAAATGTGTTGTGCTGCATGCAATAATTAAGCTTTGCTTGGAAAAACATAATGCAGAAATGTGAAAAATCAAGTGAGTGGACACTTGTGATTTCTTTCCCTATTGGTTGTTAAGCCCCAAAGATTTTTAACATGCTGTTTTTGCTTCATTAGTAAGAAAAACTTCACATATCCTATGGTAACCATTGCAGTTTTAAATAGCATCAGTGCAGCCCTGGTTATATTTTAGTCATTTGTTTAGTATTTATTGCGTATTTTAAAAATATGTTCAAGGTTATTTAATCTGTTTTGATGTATGATCTCTGAAATACAGAACTGGCAAATTACAACAAAACTGATGTAATACAAGTTATGGATTTGTATGCAGTAGGTAAAGTTTATTAGAATGAATGGGGACAATATACAGGCTTCTGTAAACATACACTAATCTAAGTTGTTTGAGCATTGTTTAACAATTGTAATTGGAGTCCCACAAAAAGTATGAAAATGCTAAATCAAAATTAATTCAGCTTACCCTTCGCAATGTCATTTACTTGATTGGATTATCATTGTTAACTGAAGTTTTCACCCCTGTTGAAAGTTAATAAGTTTAATGATGCTAGTATAACTGTTGACACTAGAAGGAAACTGTATGTTTGGTTAAATCTATGCACTACAGATGCGCTGAGCATGCTAAGATTAACCTCTTTTTGATTTTGTACAAAAAATCTGCATAAAAAAAATTTAGCAATAAAAACAGCATGGTGCCAATCCTATATCTGCCCAATTTCTCATTTGTCTGACACATGAAAGTACTTTCAAAAAGAAAGTTCAGCTTGCTTTCATTAGGCACATGAAATCAGAGTCCTAGACAGATGTTTTGGACATGTTTATATTTCAGTAAAATCCTTAGGATGATGAACTGCTATTATGTTGGTTTCACAGAACAACCAGTTCAAACTATATTAAACACTTTATTTTTAAATAGATATACAAAGCTTCTTCTAAATAAAAGAACATGGCATTTTCAGTGTTGCCTTTTGGACATAATACATATGAGATTTTTGAAATCGAACAAATGGATAAACTTGGCTTTCGGCATGTACTTCAAATGTCAAAACTGTACAAAATTTAGGAGGTGCAAAGAACATTACACTGTCACCAACATCAACTACTCATATGGTAGTCTGCTTTGAAGTGGAGTGAGGACGACTGCTCACTCTGGGTCAGATGCTCCCCCTGTCCTCACTGGAAATATTCATCTTTTCCAGCATTCCTTTCAAAATGTCCAGATTCTTCAGCTGAGCTTCCAGCTCCTGTTTCAACTAGATGAACAGTTCACATGAAAATAAGTTTGTAAGGAGAATTTATGCAGCATCTGTATTCCACTGAAAAATTAGTGTTTGCTGATAAAAACCATCAACTTAATTTCTGTAGACAAACATGTATCTCTTTAAATTAACTATTAATGCCTTTTAAAGATGTTCAGGATATATTTACCTCAGTGATGTTTGTTCTCAAAAGTCTGGTTTCAAAACTGACTTTGGAAGCTTTTGCGATAGTGGAATTTTTTAACATGTAGCTGAATAGAAACATGACAATAGCATTAATTAATATTTCAGACATATACGAACAGTGAGATTGCTGTGAGTGCAAAAACAAACTTCTCACCAGTTTAGCCCTTCTTTCCGCAAGAGGAAGAGGTTCCGCAAGGAGGACAGGTGTGCTGGAGTGGATTTCAGGACAAAGCCCAGAAAACGATGACAACCACCACATTCAAGACCTTTGTAAGTACTGAGTGACACATATGGAGGTGTACTATTCAATATTTAAACAACCATATTTGCCACATATGTTGGTTAAGCTAGTGTGTGGAATAGTAAATTATGAATCCTACTCACCAAAACTCCAGAGGCCCACACGTCCACAACTCATACTTTCCTCTCACACTTACATCCTTTGTGACTTCTTCATGAACAGACAAGGACAGAATCGGTTAAACAAGACAGTATTGGCTTTGAACATGTTTTTAATTGTGTCAGAGGCAATAACACATGTTCAGCTGACTTAAGTATCATACTTCAGTATATACTTTGTCATAAAAACATCATTCCTGATGCCGTCATAAGTTCTGGTCAAACGTGCGTTAGCTCTCACTGAAACCAAAAACTTACTGAGACAGATGATGGACGCAATATTCTTAGCCTCTCCACAAACTCCCATTGAGTCAGCCAGGATTGTGTTGCATTTGGAGCAGTACAACACAGCGCACTTCTCATAGTCCACACTTCTCTCTCTCATGTCCTCTACATCTCTAAGCTGGTCCAATACAATGCTCCTCTGTGTACTTTCACACTCGTAGTCGTTATTTGCAAAAAAGCTGGCCTTGCTATGATACATTTTGAGGTATTTAATGCTAACAGCTAAAACACAAACACGAAAGCTCTCACCACAGTGAGTTCTCGTTTTTATTTAAAGCCCCGCCCATGTAACAGCTGCGCACCAATCCTAATGCAGTACACTATATCGTCACCAACGTTTCTAGCCAACCACCGGTCAGATTAGATATTTTTGAAATGCGATTTGCAACCGTCTCAGGCGCGCGTTGTCTCAAATAAACAGAGCGTTTAACTACGACTCGAAGCGATTCATAGTTTATAGAGTTTTGTATCATTCACTTAGTGACATTGGCTGCAAAGATGGACTTGGATTCTCTTAAATATGGAGAGTTACAGCAGCTCGCCAAAAGCGTTGGTTTGAAAGCGAACGTGAAGGTACGTAGTTAAACATAACCGCCGACTACGTTAACGTTATGCTTTTTTTCCACTGTATTAGCTCAGCTAGCTTGTGTTTACATTTCATCAAGTCAGTCTAGCAACTTCCCGTTTCTACAGCGCAATTAAACATTTCTGCAAAGTGCTTTTGAGTGGTCATTGTAAAAGTTTATAAACCGTACCGTAACTTAATATACATCCTCTTCAAATGCAAACACCAACAAAACAAGTGTTTTGGGCACTGCATCTGTTTCTAATGTTTTTAATTTTCTAATGGCTCTGATTTCATCATGATTTCAGGCTGAGAAGTTGCTGAAAGCTTTGAAAGAGCACTTTGCACAACACGAGAGCTCAGAGAATGTGAGTATCTGGTAACGTTTATCTGCTAAAATCAGTGGATCAGTTTACATTTCTATGTTTATATTGAGACGTCTGAGCTGCAAATGCACTGCATTTTCCCTCAGGGAAATAATCTTACCTCTGGTGATGCACAGTCTCCTGCACAGGGGCTGGATGAGGCCATGCCTACCACCAATGTGACCAAGCGTCGTGGGCGCACTAAAAGGAAGCCCACTGACCAAGCATGTTCAGAAACTGATTCTCAACTGAAAGAGAACACATCCCAGGTCAGCATCTTAACATCTTCAGTATTGACTGATGCAGATAGCATACCAATATTTTGTATAAGAAAAATTACAAAATTTTTAAGCATTTCACTTAGGATTGGCATCTACACAAGATGAAATGCACAAGTGTGTTATTTTAGGCTGAATTTGTTACTGAACTGTTTCAGGACAATGTAAAATTGACTGAGCCAGAGGATGGCAAAAGAAGCTCAAAGAGGAGGAAGGTGTCCTCAACTAAGGGCACAGAAACTCCAGCTTCATCTGAAGGACCCATGGATACTAAGCACAAATCCATTGATTATGCAGTCCCTGAACAAAGTGAGAAAGGTATGTCATACATTGAATTGTAGGGTAGTAAACTGTACAACTGCCAGATGATATGCAAGCACAACCTGTTCAGTCTGAAATGAATTGCTGGAGTGAAAGAAAGAGAGACTGGCTAATAATTGGCTATTTTTTATGGTCATAAATAACATTGTGGAAGTGTAATCCTTTTCCACAGACTTACTTTGACATTTGACCTCCCTCCTTTGCTGCACAGGTGTGAATAAGAAGACTGCTGGAAAAATTCCTCGTCATGAGGGACTGATGAAAAAGAAACTTCTGAGACCTACCACTCCCAGTAATTCTACGTTATCTATTTACACTATTGGGAATTGTTTGATTTTGGAGAACTGTTGCAAGAAATGCACTAACTAAACTTGTGTGTTTACTTCAGACTTCAAGAAATTGCATGAGGCCCACTTTAGCAAGATGGAATCTATTGATTCTTATGTGCAAAGGAAGAACAAGCAGATGGAAGTGTTCAGAAACACTGTTAAGGAACTGAAGGTAAGCTATTATTTTTTTATTGACTGAGGGTGTGATTATTATATATTATTTACTGTTGGTATGCTGTTATTTCAGGCTCCATCAGAAAATTCACCAAGCAAGCCAGCTGATAAAAAGATTCAAGCTGTAAGTACCGAGTTGCCTCTTAATTGGTAGTAGAAAATTCTTTTTTGTTTCTGGGTCTGTTGGGCCTTGGACAACAAAGTAATGATGATTTCAAATGCATGTTTATAAGCAGAAGCCGCCAGTCAGCCGAGCCTCACTATTCAGCCCAGGTGTTCAAGAGAGGAAGCCAGCTAGAGAGAAACATAGGTTTACCCAGGTCTTTGCCACAAAATCTGCAGTGAAAAACAGTGCCCCATTTAAGCCCACCGTACTTTCAACCAACAAAATCAATGTCAAGTAAGACACATGTATTACACTCGTTCTTTCATTCATTTTCCTTTCTTTTTTGTATTTTTCCTCCCTTTCACTGATGCCTGTGTTGAAATTAGTGATTTTTTTCTGCCAATATGTTGGTATTGTCTCTTTAGGTTTTCTCAGGAAACTCAGGATAATGAGCATAAGCGTTCTCTGGTGAAGACTCCAGCTCGCATGTCACTTATGGTTCCTGTTACCCCAACTTCTGGAAGGAAGTCTGAAGTTCATACCATACCTGTCATCAAAACACCAGGTAATTTTACAAGCTTGTATGAGCAAAAATAGAAAAGTATCTTGTTTTAGAAATGTCCAAAATTACATTTACTGAAAAATGATCATTTTCTAAGAGGCCTTAGAAAATATGTTTTCTAAAATAAATAGTTCAAACTATTAAAACAAACTTTCCTCTCACAGTTAACTATAACTAAATTGTGTATATATTGTTTAAGCAGTTTCTTCCCTTCTTTTTCACTCAGGTGTCACTCCTTTTGTTTTTAATGGTGCATCATCCACTCCAGCAACCAACAAGAAAAATGGATTTGATTTGAAGGCCAGTCTCTCTCGCCCTCTCACCTACAAGCCTCACAAAGGTGAATGGTCTTTTTGAGACTTTAATTGCTAATGCAACACTACATAATCAGACCCAGTAAATTTAGACTGATATTTGAGATGGCTTAGATCAGTGATGCCCAAACCTGGAACCAGGTCTTGTGAGTCCAATACCTTTTTTCCTTTCCCTACTCCCAACACTCTGGAATTAGCTATTAAAAAGACCCAGTTTAACCAAAAGTTTATAGTATCTTAATTTGAAGAGAGAACATTGAATTGTAATAGTCTACCATTTAACAATTATTTATGCTAAAATGCATTTAGGAAACCCAGCCCAGTTCATTAAAACACTAAAATGTACCTGAAGTAGACCACCAGCAGCACCTCACTTGAATGCTCCATCTTTTTCTTAACCCTTATATGGTCTTCGTTTTTGTGTTACACAGGGAGTCCTCCTGGGTCTGGTGGACCCGTTGCATTTTGGGGCTTTTAATTCAACATAATAAATACTACGTAAAGGAATAAAACAATGTAAAATTTTTTCTCACCGTAAAGATAAGTATTTACACTAAATTGTTTCCATTTACATTGTTTAAATCGTACACACAACAAATATAATGAAAGTTAACCCTAATTCATTTGTAGACGACTCATAAAATTGTTTTTTTTCAAACTAATACAACTTAATTTTCGGGGTTTTACGTTGCCCAGGTGGTCTGGGTCCTCCTGAGGGACACATTGTGTTTTTGCTTCTGGTATATTCCCAATTCTTTT